>JAHVYB010000374.1:0-19233 GCA_020623695.1 Calonectria henricotiae | reverse complement strand
TTTTTTTTTTTTTAAAAAAAAAAAAAAAAACCCTTATCTAATTGCTCAACTTAACCTATATATATAAATAGGATGCTTTCTTATTTAGCATTTAGTTAGATTTTACAAGGAGCAATAAGAGCTTTATCACAATTATTTTAGTTACAATTATCGCCTATAAAAACCCCAGTGGGGAAAAATGACTAGTTACAATAACCCTTTGTTCTTTTTACTTATTTCCCTGGGCCGGGGGCTGGTGCGGGGAATCGAACCCCAGTCTCTATGAAAAACACAGCGCGCTAACCACTGCACTACACCACCGTAGGTATATTAATATATACTAATTTTAACTATTAACTATCTTTTTATTATATTTTATTTTTATTAAAAAAAGCTTTATAGTTTTTATTTTATATTATCTTTAGGTTTTTAAAATAATTATAAGTATAAAGATAATTATATTATAGGATTTAAAAGTCTAAAGATTTAATATACTCTTTAGTATTATTATCTTATTAAGCTATTCTTTTTCTTAGGAGGATATAAATCACTTTTATACCTTGATTATATTAGTATAGTAAATAGATTTAGGTTATATTAATAAAAAGTTAAAGTTTAGCTTTATTATAAATAATTAGGGGGAAGAAAGTTACTATATAACTTAGAATATTTATATTCTAGAGGAAAAGTAAAGTTATTTATATACCTAGTAATTATTATTTATATAAATAATAAATCTCTAAAATATTAGTTATTTATAGAAAAAAGATATAGCTTAAATAACTCTTAAAAGAGATTTATAGAAAATATAAATAATAATAATAAGTAGCTTAATAATTTAATATAAATAATTAAATTTAAAATAAAATAAATATAAAAAAAGAAACTAATAAAGAAAGAGAGGTCTAGGAAATCTAAATTAATACCTTATTAAAATCTATAAATTATTATAAGATTATAATATAATTAAAATCCAAGCTATATTAAGTTTATATTTAAGCTAAGTATTAATTATAATATAAATAAGCTTAGATTACTATTTTAAAAGAAATTAAATTAAAGGGTTAAGTTAAATAAGCTATGAAAAAGCTTAGTTTATTTATATACTTCCTAGCCTTCTAACTACTTTTATATTAGCTATATAATAACCCTTATATTATATATATATATCTATTAATATTAAATATCTACTTAATTACTATTTATAGTTAATATCCTAGTAACTATAATACCTAATAAGTATAAAATAAGAGTTTTAACCTAGATAAGTATAATAAACTATTATACTCCTACAAAGGTATTTTTAGTCTTTCTTATATAATTTCATCCCTTGTTTATATAATTTGCCATTCAACTACAAAAAAATGTAGCAAAACAGGGGTATCTAAATTCATTGCAGTTACTAGGGTGTCCACTGTAGTTGGCTTAGGCCCACACCCCTCATATGGAGCAGCCACAATCCACATGTTACCATTCAATTTAACGGAACGGGAACCGCGCCTGCCAGGCAAGACATTGGTTAGCACCCTTGGTCTAGCCCCAACACCCTAACTTCGATGGATCGCAGCACTTTCCCCTTTCCCCATTCGGTGTGTCATTGGCAGTGTAATACAAAGTCAAACTTCAGGAGACAACATGGACCACCATCTCGCTTGCCGGGCCCAGAGATGGATGCGCCACACATCAACCATTACAGACAATCTCACCACGCGGTGCCTCATCTTGATCGCTTACTCTTGCAACACCTGGTCGATTCTCCCTATTTTGTAGCCCAAGCAGCATTTTCATGGCGCCAAAGACGTGGTGCTTTAACACGGCCATTGTTGACCCTGTCTCCACCCCTGCAACCGTTGAATCATGCTTGATACGTGGCGAAACAAGACTTCAGGCTCAGTGCAGTCAGTCCAGAATAGACTGGGAAATCTGAGAAAACGAACGCCCGCCGACAAGCATGATGCTGCCATGCTGGTACAGGAATATGAGGATATCGATCAAGTGATCACAAAGGTAATGGCGCTTTGTTCATTCATTAAAATCCCCGCTTACGATAAGGGGCTCATTCTAGATTATCGAAGATGCCAAGCATCTCCAAATTGCCTGGAATGACATGGCTCTATACCAGCATGGCATGTCCAAAACTTTTTGCGAACTCTATGCTCCAATGGTCCTTGATGTGGAAGAGACGGAGGAGCGGCGCAATATCTCGGCTGTGACCCCTCGCCACCAACTGAATCGTGCCTCAAATTTCGAACAGGTCTGCTCAGGTCTTCATGATGAGATGAGAGACGAAATTGCGGCCATCGAGACAATATTGCTGCGTCCTGCGACTGACGTAAAAGAATCCATACAGCCCATCAAAAAGACAATCAAAAAGAGGGATAAGACGAGGGTGGATTTCGAGAATGCCCAGTCCAAGGCCACAAAATTACAACTGAAAGGTGGCAAGTCTGCTAAAGAGGAAGCAGCACTTGAAAAGGCCAAGTATGACCTGTCAGTCTATTCAGAGGTTAGTAATTACGGGTGCAGGCTGCTGCCACCGAAAGTCGCCATAGCTTAAACCCTTGACTCATACTTATAATTCAATTGCTAGGCCTTTGAGATCGCGGACTCTCATCTACGAGAAACCCTTCCCCCGCTTGTGCAAGCTGTTTCCAGCATCATCCCATCCCTGCTCGCTAGCATCGTTTTGATCCAAAACCGGCTCCTGGGTTTATGTTACACCGTCATGCACGAGTACTGCCAGGAAAACGACTTCCCCTCACCAGCCCCTGGTATGGATGTTGTCGTTGCCGAATGGGAACAGGCTTTTCAGCCAGTTATTTCGGAAGTGGATTCGTTTGCTCTCGTTCGTAAATATGCAGGTCTCAACCAGAGAACAGAGACAGAACGACCTGCTATGAAACCAGTCACATATTCACAGCGCCTGACAGCACCACTATCTCGAATCTCGTCGTCGTCACAGACCCATTTTTCACCTGCAAGAACACCAGAAACAAGTAGCTATGTCTCCCCTTCACCTAGGATTCCACCTCAAGCTACTATTCCAAGCACTACTGGAGTTCCTACAGATTTTACTACGGCCACGATTTTGCGAGGGCAACGTAGTACACAGTCTTTTACATCCCAACAGGGCGACTACTTCGGACACGCTGCGGCCATTGCTAAGAAGAAACCACCACCTCCACCACCAGGCCCCAAGCCCAAGAGGCTGGTGGAGTTTGTGGAAGCCCAGTATGACTTCAACGGTGAGGGGGAAGGCGATTTGTCCTTTCGGGCGGGTGATAGGATAAGGGTCATCCAAAAGACAGACACTGACCAAGATTGGTGGCAAGGGGAAGTTGAAGGTCGTCAGGGAAGCTTCCCTGCTAATTATTGCAAACCGGTTGCTTAATTGATTCGACGCGAATGTTATTGGCGTATATATGGGTTACAATTTCTTGTGAGTTATCGTCCCGGGTTCATTGGGCATGGCAGAGAACTTAAGATCAAGAATGCTTCCATGAATTATTGTGACGCTCTCTAAGGGTATCGTATCATGCCCCGAACATTCATGTTCGTGTTATGCTATCGAAAAGAAAGAAGAATTTTGTACCATCATTTCCAGTATTTCTCCAGGACTAGTCATATCATGCGTGGCTAGGGGACTAAATGCAACCAACGCCAAGTATGAGGGTCAAATTTATATGACAGAAGTCAACGCCACGATAACCAACTGCTCTCAGGAACCCGTTCACATGTTGCCCATAGTTCAGACAACCTGTTTACTGTACCGAAGACACCGTGATCATAAGCCACCGTGGGAGTTAACCTGGTCCCGTCTGAGGCCCTCTGACCTAGTCAGAGCCGTGTAACCTCCGACTGAAGATTCGAGGCTCATTGGGGTAACCGGTCCCGGGCTGCCTAGGGGAAGCAGTCTAGGAGATATGGGCTTGAGTGGAGCGGGAGGCCGGAATTTGCTTTCTCGGATCCGGATGCTGCTCAAGGAGACGCTGCTTCTGAGATTTGTCGAAGAACCACTCGGGCTTCCCAGAAGTTCGTTGGCTGCCATGCTTGCTTGGGCTACCATGTCCCGTTGATACTGTTGTAACCGGCGCTGAAACTCGGATTCAGGAGTTGATATTTGAGGTATATCATGTGACCGGGGTGTTGTCTGGGAGTTAGATTGGAAGCTTGAGGATAGAGAGCCGGCCAAGGAGGGCCTCAGTGAAGATTGACTGCTGTTCCGCTGTTCATAGTTGGAAGGGTAATATTTGCCCATTGGTAGTGGGTTATCGTGGAAGCCTGCAGGGATATAGGAGGCAACGGGTGTGTTTGAATGTGTGACAGACAAGGTTGGAGGTGGATTTGAGATCTCGCAGTCGAGGGACAACGGCCGAAAGTCGGCAGCAAGACTAATTGAATGAGGGTGTGCGATTTTGCTTTCGTGATGGGATTGGAAGGGATGGGGACGATGTACACGAGATTTTGGGTCTTCATGAAGTGGAAAATAGCCCCTGTATTGACATGCTTAGTAAATGTGACCAGAGTGACATGGGCGGACAGAACTTACCCAGGAAGATCTCCTCGCGCCGACAGAGGCTCCGGCGTAATACGAGCAGGAGTGGTGGTGAACCGTTTTATGTTGGGTAGCTCAATAGCTATGGGGCGGCTTCGACTGCCGTGAGTGCGAGGTGTACTTGGACCGGAGGGCGAAGCAGCATTCCGATATTCATCTATGAGAGAAGAGGCATATGTGAGTTAGTGATTGTCTTAGGCTTCAAAGGAAATACTAGAACGAGTCGGTGTTTTGACAATGAGCAGGGCACTATGGAATTTTTGATGGGAATATGAGACTTATAAGTCAAAGGGTGGGAACGAAGGAGCCCTTGAGTGCATTTGGCGGTCATCACTAAACGGCCGGCCCGGTAGGATGGGGCCGCTACCCCGCGATGGCTGGAAGTGGTGTGGGGTAGCTCCTTCTTGCCCGGACCAGGTCATCAGGCAGTTCATATACAGGCGGGCCGTGGGACGGGGACATGGGAGAATGAATGATGACTAGGGCAAATGAAGACGCGACAACATCTAGGAGGGAGGAGCCGCTAGACAAAGACAGCGGGGTCTGGAAGGGGCCATGTGCATCCGCGGCATGCGCCAGTTGACATGCCATTGGCTGTGGGAAGCATGTCCTCTGGCATGTCATCGTGGTCCGTGGTAGCGGCTTCCAACTGGGTCCCCTCTCGACTTGGTGCGAAGGGGCGGGAGATAGTTCTCTCGTTCAGCGATGCGTTTGTGACACTGAATAATGGAGATACTGAAGAATCTGATTTGGTGGTTTGAGGCGGCCTGCTTTTATTGATTTATTTTTTCCCCATGTCCAAGATGGCTTTCTGACTATGTCCCCTCCTTGTTTGGGTGCAGGTTGGTTGGTCCCAGCATTATCGCGTCGGCTTAGACGGAATAGCGCAAGCATGATTGATGTGAAGGGGTGGGCGAGGTCTTGGGAATGTAATATGGGAAAGTAACAAACGACAATGGAATGTTGCAAGCACTCACCTCGAAAGCTGACGCCATCGGCACCTGGGCCACCTTCTTTCCGAAGATTTTGATCACCGGAAATTGTCGGGGTGTTGCGACCTGATGTACTGAGGTCGGCAAAATCCTCAGACAAGGAACTGTTGGACTGGAGCGATGCATCGGAAGAACTCGACAGGCTTCGACCAGGCATGGAAGGTCTTATTCGGGGGGAGAGGTAAGGCGACTTCAGAGACCTGACAAAGCTGGCCATGTCTTCGATATTGGCGGAGTCGTTGATAGTGGTAGTTTCTCGGAGTGGATGAGATTGTGTAGCAGATCGCCTTTGTCATACCAGGCGTAAACGCCGCTGCATCGGGTGTGAGGATGCTGGGTTCACCACCAGGGGCAGATAGGCGATTTATGACGCTGTGACCGAATTTATGCCAAGCTGAGCTGATGGACTTGGTTGGTGAGGCCTTCTTGACAGTTTACAACCGTTCGTAGCAGATCATCGACGGACGCGCGGGAAGATAGCAGACCGTGCCAGCGTTTGAGGTAAGGAATGGGAATTGCGCAACTATTCATCCAGAACAAGACAGTGCAACGAATAGTATAATATGAAAAGGAGGGGACGAGGATCAAGACTGTTCCTAGTTGCGAAGGGAAAGATGTTGAAATGTCAGGCCGTGAAGTTCAAAGGCAAGAGTGAAGGAGTGTTGACCTGAGAGGGTTGAGGGAGGGGGCTAGAGATGATCCGACCCGATGAAGTTTCGGTGACAACCTAAGGTATTACCGTCCGCGTCTGGCCCTGGCACTGCCACTACCGCTATTTCCTCCATGTCAATATTGCTACGTACTCTCTTGTGCTTTCCGGACTGGGTCAGCCTAATCACTTGGGTCAGGGTCTGGACATGGAGTACTCTTTTTGGTCGAGCATGTGTGGATCCATCCCAAGCAGAGGAGAATAAATGCGAAAGCCCATCCATGTTGGCGCATCACTTCACTTCGTTTTGTGGGGCGACAACTAGCCTCTTCATCTCTCTGTACCCGTTTAAATTCAAAGTGCATACTGCAGTCCAGGAGCCACCTACATAATCATGCTGTGACACGGATATTAGACTTTAGTTCCTGAGTTTGTTTTGTCCGTTCTGTTATTCTCTCGCTAACCATGAGGGTTTGCAAGTCAGTAGGTTGACCCAGAAGTTTGTTCTGCTCCCCGCCAACGGAGATGGGAAAACGGGTGCCCCTCTTGATCCTATGACGAGCCATGTTGATCCAGCCAAGTCCGGGTAACCTATGTCCTTGGAGATCCCGCTCTCTTCGACCTCTCTTCCCACTAATCGTTAGTTGCTCGACATTACTCACCCCTATCGACTCATATGACGCCGGGACCCGAACGGAGTCGGGACGCGACTCCGTGGAGAGCTCTAGAAGTGGATTGCTAAAAACTTGGCAGGACAGCTGTGTGGCGGGCTGTTGGATGGAAGCGTCCTGCCATTGCCTCCCCCCCCCCCCCCAGAGAGTGCCTAGTGTCACCGACGAAGGCAAACAATGGTTGCAGCGACATCGCTGGGCAGCAAGATCGACGTTGTTTTTGTTCCCCCTCTCTTTTCTCTGGTGCCAGGAAAGTAGGGTTCATGGATGCTAGATGTGTCCCGCCGATCTCCGGTCTGGGAGGTTTCGCCGGCAGAGATAAGGCGAGGATCGTTGCCGTACACGATTGTGCGTACAGAACCCTTATGCCTATCCCATTTTCTCATTTCTCAGACTGAGGGTTTTATTTGCACAACTGGCAAACTCACTTCTCTCGAGATTTTCGCACTCGTCAACTTTTCTAGCCGCTGTCCGTCGACGATAAGATGCATCAATGATCGACCCTGATGGAACCTTTATTCAGGTAGTCCTCGTGGACCTTCACATCTCCACCCTGTTCTGCGCCCCACAGATTCCGACGGATATCGGTCGACTTGTGAGCCCTAAGACCTGAATGGGTGCATAAAACCCTAGCGCAACCTTTGAATTTTGCTTTTATTCGGAATGAATGGGGGGATGGAGATGTGGAAAAAATTAATTAGATCCTTGGTTGGTGTCGAATGGGTCCCCAATACGGCTTTCGGCGTTCAACTACGTCATGGTCTCAGGTCCGCTGCCCCACATGGGCGCTCCCGAAGTGTCCTGTGCTTTCCTGAATACCCACCCAACGAGACGTATCATCCATCATCCCGTCATCATTATTTGCCGTCACCGGCGACATTTGGATGGACCCTGATTCAGCCTTTATTTTCTTTCCCCTTCATGTTTAGAATGACCGTTGGATAGGTCGTCTCATTCCCGCCACCATCGTCCTGCTCTGATGAACGCCAATTAAAAGCAGTCCCCCACCAGTGAAGCAGTGACCCAATAACAAGGTAGGTAGGTGTGCACCTCGTTTTCTCTCCATCGGGAATGTTTTTCTTGTTCGGCTCCAGTGGTCACTTAGATTGGTTCATCAATGCCCTCCAAGAATTCCCTCTCCTTTGTTCCAGGTCTTGCGGTGTCGTAAGTGTTCAATGCACCTGTGGGACGCAATTCATCGTTAAAACCACTACCATATCGTTCAAGTTAGAAGGCGCATATCCAGTCTGGTATTTGGGATGAAGAAGATCTGTGATACTACTGTTTCATCCGATCATCAGCATTCTTGCACCTCTAAGGTGACAGGCTGAGTCAGCTGAAAAGGACAAATTTATGCAATTAAATTATGTAGTATTGCGGAAATTGACACGTGATTTGTTTCTTACAAGGAGCTGCTGTCGTCTCTGGCCACAGTCGATGCACTCGCAGAGACTAGCGGGAAAAGAAAAGCGATAAATAGGTAAAGAAGAGTTGCCAGTCCAACGAGTTTCTCAGCCCTTCTCTTGATACATCGTTATATTATTCTCCATCGTCCCTCTCGATGTGTTTTGTCTGAGACATGTTGAGTATCGTGTACTGGACCAGGCAGTCGGACCTAGAGACATTTTCGTGAACGGAATTTGTGCACATCGTCTGCTATCAATATGTTTAAAGTGTATTCTCCTTCATCGCTTTACCATGTTGACATCGTGTTGTGCGTTAGACATGTGCCCGGCCAGTGAAGCGGCTTCTAGTGTCGCGGTGCTTCCACCAGTATCCAAACGCTGCACAGGTAGCGATTAACCAAAGAATAGCACTGGCAAGGTCTACCCAGACAGCATGTTTCATCCGCCGAATATCGTCAACACCCTCATCATTTTCGCCAATGTACATCTGTGTGCCGTAGCATGTCAGCTGCTTTCCGGTTCGGCGGGGGGCGGTGCCCGACAAAGGCAGGGAATGTATACCTTTCCAAAGACACCAAACAATGCAATCCACAGGATAAAAAGAATTAAGTTCCAAACGGGAACTACGGCGCCTGCAATACGTAGGATAAAAGGGATAAAGTAGGCAATGCAAGTGACGACCGAGATGCCTCCTACCACCTCAGCGTACACCTATTGCGCGTCCGGTTAGACATTCTCTTGCACATCAGGTTCCGATGCCTGTTATGCGGGGGACTCACCCATTTCGAATCGGCGTACTTGTCATGCTGATGGGCTCGGTGCAAGTCGACGCCGTATAGACCGCAGACGGTGAGGGCCAGAGCGAAACAACATAGATGTAGGACAGAAAACAGCATGTAGCTGACAGTGACGCTGACGAAACCCATATCGAATTTGATTCGCCTCGGCAAGTCAGATACTGATGTTGAATATGGAGGTTGTTGGGTCGCAACAGCGAATGGCGGTGAGGTGAAGGCTACACAGTATAGGAGAAAATGTGTTAGCGGGTGCAGGAGGAATGTATTTTTTCTAATTTAGATTGGCGAGTAGGGGCTAAATGCTAAGTGAGACCGAAAAAGCCAAAAAGGGGCAACAGGTAAGAGAGGCTATTCGGCTGTTCGGCTGTTTGGCTGATTGAGGATATTGTAGAGGATTCTTAGGTGTGGTGGCGTCAGAAGAAACACTCAACCGGTCAGTGGTTAATGTTGATGATCCTCATAAGACAAGGCACTGGTGTAAGGAACGATGCAAGATGAATAGACTGCCCTAAACTGTAAAAACGAAGGATCTACTTACCTCCAAAAACCCAGTACTTTAATATCCCTTCTCAACTAGAAATTTGTTATTGAGTGCTGGCGCGACACCTGAACCAAATAATAAGGAGGTTTCACATTATTTCAATGACGTCGTTGACTAACTAGTCCGTTAGCCTGTCACAACCTTGGTTTTTGGGGATACCTGATTTGGCTCCCATGCGTGCACGTGAAGCCTCGTAGCTCTCACGTTTAGTTGCCTGGGTGGTGGGGTGGTGGGTTCATCCATAAGCTTGAACACGCATGGCACAGAGCTGCTGAGGCTGAGCCTTGACTCAACGGTCCTGTAAGAACTTAGAAGCTTTTTTTCTCGTAATATTCACTTACTTATTACGTTTGCCTGTTTTCATCACGAGCGGACCTGGATGGGGGCCCTCTCAGCTTGGACTGGTAAATCACTGGCTTACCGGTCCTCGCAGGCAACTTTTCAACTAAATCTGGTCGCCTTACGGCCCTAATACTTTAGCGCCTCGTTTCTGTTGCTTGAGCCTGTCCTCAACTCTCAAATTTCGAACCTGTTCAACGCGTTCGCAAGGATGAGCCTGTTATTTTCCGTCTCGAAGAATGCCTAGGCGACGTTCCTGGCCCGAAGGCGCTTTTCTCGCCCCGCTCACCTTGCTTCGCCCTGACACTGTAGACCATTTGGCTAGTTTCTCTGTCTTCGCTGTATCATTGTGTCTGCAGCCTCAATGGACAAGAGTCCCCAGAAGTGCCTTGGGCTCATTCTGCGCCCATCAAATTAATGCAATGCCAATAAGGCTCACCAAGGTGATATTAAAACAGTTCGCATACCATTTGAATGACATAAATATAAATTATCTATGTTGCTTTGCTCTTTGAGTGCGTTAATACACGGAGTGACTTGTCCCAAGCAGACGTGCATTTTTACTATCACACACAAAGTGTCCCATTATTGAACCAAATTTTCGACTAAATGGCTGGACGTTATTCGTACGTCAATAAGAAGAATTTTGGGTTTTGATCGAGCTAACTCTGCTATAGGAAGAACTCGAGCCGTTACGGCCCCCAGCTTGCTAATGCACAAACGGCTCAGTTTTGGCAATGCGTAAGTCCTGAATATCTATGTGTCTACCGTGGAATAGAATTGATGAAATCTAGTGCAACTGTGGCGAAGGATGGTTTTCAATCGCTCTCAACTCAGGCTGTCAAAACTACGTATGCGCACATCACCGTTGCAGCTGCTGCCAGTACTCGGCGAACTAGCGAACCATACACGGAAGACATCATTCTACGGCGGCTTTCACCCTTCTTTCACGCCCGGAACACAAGGCCAAGGCGGCTTAGCCCATTGCAATCCAATCTCTTTTTTCTTGGGCTCATCTTCTTTTGTTTTTGTTTTAACATGAGTTACTTGGTTGATTGTACAGATACTAGGGAACATAAAACAGCGGAGTTCGTTCATATACTTTTGACGCATAACGCCTAGACTTGGAAACAGTACTCTTCGTAGGTAGACAGTAGTAAACCAGGTTAAACTGATAGAATTGATTGAATTCGTTTTATGGTTTCACTAAATCGCCAAGTCTCATCTTGCCTTGCCTTGCCTTGCCTTGCCTTGATTTACAATTGGTGCCACCACTGGAGGTATGACCATTGCTAGTAAATTAAATTGGGTGCCGAGTGGTACGCCAGCGTGGACGGTATCAAAATAAGCAGCTTGACCAACAGTTGAGCTGCGTCACTGCCCGTTTAAACTCGGCCTTGATGAATCCTCCGCCACATCCTTGCTCCGAGACACTTCGGTCCGGCAGTTCGATGGATATATACAAATTAATCATCACTGACCTGTGCCGCACCTCTACCGAGGCATGGGCATGTCCCCACTCTCGCCCCAAGATGAGCAGATGTGAGAAGTCCAAGACAAAGGATTCCGCCTCCACCTGCGACCACCTTTTAGTGCACGTCGTGAGGGATATAGCCGTATTCCAAACATCAACCATAATCTACTAGCCATGGCGAACCTCAGCTCCCCTTTCATCTCCGTTCCTGGCATCTCCAACTTTAGAGATATCGGAGGCACCCCGATCGCCTCCCGGCCCGGTCACGCCGTCAAGCCCGGCCTAGTCTTCCGAGCCGCCGAGCCCTCGCGTGTTACTGACGCTGGGATCGCTACCCTCCAGGACCTCAGGATCTCCCACGTTTATGACCTGCGCTCCACTGTTGAAATCCAGCGCCACTCCGTCGGGATCCGCCAGTGGCCCGGCGCTCAGCGGGTTTTCGTCCCCGTCTTCCGCGATGAAGACTACGGCCCAGAGGCCATCGCCCTGCGATTCATGCAGTACTCCAGTGAGGGCACGGAAGGATTCGTTGACACGTACCGGACCATCTGGGAAGCAGGTACAGGGCCCTTGGCCACGGTCATCTCTCACTTGGCGTTGCCAGACCCCACCCCAGTCCTGGTACACTGTACAGCGGGCAAGGACCGAACTGGCGTTGTCTGTGCCGTCATCTTGGCCTTGTGTGGAGTCGATGACGAGACGATTGCTCAAGAATATAGTCTGACCGAGGTCGGGTTGGCTGACAAGAAGGATGAAATTTTGGCCAGCCTTATGAAACATGAATCGCTCAAGGATAATCTCGAGGGCGCAAAACGACTACTTGGAGCTAAGTGAGTTCATATCAAATACCCCGTGCCCCCCCTCCCTCCACGCAATGCCCTTAACAGTGGAATAGACCCGAGAATATGCTGGCAGCAATCAAAGAATTGCGTCGCCAACACGGCTCAGTGGAGCAGTATGTTACTACGCAGTGTGATATATCACAAGAGACAATCGACCAGCTTCGAAGCAACCTGATTGCTGCTAATACGGATAACTAAACCAAAGTAGAGCAGGTGAAGGATGATTGGCATGTATCGAGGTATTTAAAGTGATGTTTGTTCCTCCGAGGAAAGGAACAGAAACACCAAGGAGCAGGTCAAACCCATTATGGTGTGTGATTGGCCTCGTGCCAACAATCAACTATGAAGCCTAACGTATTGCAAGATAAAAACTCTGAAGCTTTCCGATAGAAATACAATATAATAAAAACTTGGCATTCCTACCAGCCAGAGTCTATACATTCTCATACACAAATATAAAAAACAACAACACATAGTGAGGGTAATAAAAACAAATTTAAAAAAAAATAAAGGAAGGAACCAAGGAAGGTTCTACTAGAACCACAAAAAATACAATCAGTTGTTGGATCAAAACACCACTAAAATGCGATGCGGATGATTGGTATATATATAGATTGGCACACATATAGATTCGTACGTCGTTACATAAGTACATGGATTTGGTATTGTTATTGTACAGTTGCGCCGCCGATTGAGCAAAGTGAACAGCTCCGCCCCAAACTCCCGCCCCGGGAGACATGACATACCTAAAAATACATTTTAAGGAACCGACGTGGGAATCTTGACCATTCCACGCTTGCGATCCTGTAACGGCGCACCGTATCGCCAACCGGTTCCACGTCTGGAGCGGCCATCCCTGCCGACATCTTCAACGCTGATATCTTGAAATCGGAATTGATATCGACCTGTCGACTTGACCCATTTCGTGAAGAACGCTTTTCTCTCTCTCTTAGCTTGTTTCGCTGCCATAGTGTCTTCCTCCTCCTGAGTGGCTTGCTTGAAGCGTTCTAAACTCTCCTGTCGACTCTTGCCCTCTAGAATATCTCGTTCCATTTGTATAAGTTGGGGCTGAGGTGATCGAGCGTCGGCTGAAAGGACTTTTTCATGGAACGCTTCGGCCGCATCTTGTCTCGTGAAGTGTCTAGACTCGGATACAGGGACGAACAATTGTTGCATAGTCATATTGTGAACGTACACCTCGTTGACTGGTTCGTGAGGCTCGTTCTGCTCACCTTCACGAAAAGAAGTTCTGGGCAACATCTTCATGACAGCCTTGGCGTAAGGGGTGGCTAGTTTCTTTCCCTATTTAACCTGTTAGTTCTCGCGCTTCGACAACAAACAAAAATATTTGAGTATGAAAGATATGTGCTATCAGATTTATAAAGAGATATAACCATGGGGTATTGTCTTCAAGACTAATCGAAAAATTTTAAGAGTCTCATCATAGCAAATTTGTTGGACATGCGAGAGTAAAGGATAGTACTCACATCTGTGATCCATTGCTTCTCCAGCTCTTTCAACCGGACGACAGCTGCAACCCTTCTCAGGTCCACACCCATCTCGGCTGAGACAGCCTTCAAAGCTTCTCCCCGGACTGTGACCTTTTCCCAGATGAGGTCTCGCGTCTTGTCATCTAGGACAGATTGACTTCGGAATAGTGGGTTGAGTGGAAACGGCTGATCTTGGAAAGGTCCGAGGTAATTAGGGGATGAAGGCGCCTCAGCCAAACTTGAGCCAGCGTTGGACTTCAGCCATTCATACATGCGCTGACGAGCCCTGCTCATCTTCTCACAGCATGGTGTAGCCGAGAAGCTTCGGGCAAACGGGGCAAATCTCGACAGTGAGCTGGTAACATTGAGGCCAGCCAGCGACAACGCCGGTGCGCGAATTCGAGGGGGCATGATTATCGCAGCTCCAATTGAGCACTGTGCTGAATTACATGCGAATTGGGGCCAATCGAGTCGAATTGGCTTGGCCCAATTGGAATTTGGTCGCAATGAAAAGTCAACAATTGGAGGCGTGGTATGTGGTAGTTTTAAGCTGAAGCAATTTTTTCCCCTGTCCGGGAAATCTAAATCCCGATGCTCCGGATATCTAAAGGCTAATACTTTACTTTATACTAACCTATTATAAATTAAGCTTTTAAGAACTTAGATTTCTATATATAAATAAACTTTAATTTTTTTATTTATTTATATTTAAATAAAATATATATAAAAACCTTTTTAATATATTTTTATTATATATTAATTTTATAAGAATTTATAAATTTAAAAATAAATTATTTTTTATTATTAAAATAAATTTTAAATTTTAATAAAGATATATTTATAAGTAATTATAATAGTGGTATGGTATAGTAGTTAGTATACTATGTTTTTTTATAGAGACTAGGATTTAATTCTTTGTACTAGCCCCTAGCCTAGGAAAATAGGTAAAAAAAGGGTTATTATAACTAGTTATTTTTCCCTACTAGGGTTTTTATAGGCAAATAATTATAACTAGAATAATTATAATTAAAGCTCTTATTACTCCTTATAAAATAAGTATAAAATGCTATATAAAGAGATATTCTATATATAGGTTAAGTTAAGTAGCTTAAAAGGGTTTTTTTAATAAAAAAAAATTTAATAATTATAAGCTTAGATAGATTTAATAAATAAATTATATTTAGTAATTTCTATTTTATATTACTTTTTTATTTTTTTTATTTTTAGTATACTAAAAGTATAGTTTATTATAATTTAAGCTTATAATAAATACCTTTAATATATAATTATTAAAAATTTTTATACTTAAGTTAATAATTAAAAATAATTAGTTTATATAGATTATTTTTTTATATAATTAAGCCTAAAGATTAGGTATTTAGATATTAATAAATCCTAGTAAATCTAAGAATAATAAAAACTTAATAAAAGCTTAAAATATACTTATAATTACTAAAGTAAAATATATTTATATAAATATATAAGCTAATATTAAAGGATTATTTTTTAATATTTATTTCTTACTAATAATTAAAGAATACTAAATTATATAAATAAAATATTCTTATTATATTTTTATTATATTATAATCCTATAGTAATTTATAGATTCTAATAAAACCTTTCTTTCTTCTTTAGTTCTTTTATTCTTAGAATCTCTATTTCCTTATATATTATTTTATATTATTAAGCTAACTTTTATATATTTCTAAATCTTCTAAGAACCTCTCTTTATAAGAACTTAGGCTAGTTTTAAATTATATATTAAGATACTTTAATATTAACTTTATTAGCCTTTATTATTATTTAATAAAATTAATATTATTATAATTAAAATCCTTTTTTTAGAGTAGCTTAAGTTTTTATAAAATAAGCTTAATTTTAGTCTTAATAGCTAGATTATTACTTAGGTATAATTTATCTTTTATTTTATTAATAAATTTATTATTAGACCTCTTAAGCTAGATATTAGTAGCTTAGATCTCTTAATATATATATTTATATATAAAGTAAGATTTAGAAAGAGTATTACCTTTATAAATAAAATAGTATTAAAATAATATTTTAATTAATATTATTTATAGGTATATTTATAGGTATATTAAAATATACTAATTCTAGCTATTAGCTATTTTTTTATTATATTTTATTTTTATTAGAAAAAGCTTTATAGTTTTTATTTTATATTATCTTTAGGCTTCTAAGGTAATTATAAGTATAAAGGTAATTATATTATAGGATTTAAAAGTTTAAAGGTTTAATATACTTCTTAGTATTATTATTTTATTAAGCTATTCTTCTTCTTAGGAGGATATAAATTACTTTTATACCTTAATAAAAAATAGTAATTATATTTTTACTATTTAGTTTATAGGTCTTAAAAAATTATTTAGTTCTATTTATTATAATAGTATAGTTTATAATATATTATAAATTCTCTAGTTCTTTATTAGAATTATTATTATTATCTTTAAACTATTCTATTTCCTAGATAATATCTTTTATTTACTAATTAATATTATTCTTATTTTCTTCTTTATATATTATTAAGAAGATTTAATAGATATTATCTAATAATTTTACTTTATAATCTTATATATTAAACTATTTCTATTTTAATTATTAGTACTCTCTTTTAAAATACCTAATTAACTAATATCCTTATTAATAGTATATAAAATATTACTATTATCTTTATTATTAATAGTTATTCTATTTAAATACTCTTTTCCTATAATATTATTTATTTTAAGTAAATTTATAATTAATAAAAAATACTATATTACTTATTTTATTATTATTTACTATCTTTAGTAGTATTTAGATATTATTAGCTAATCCTTTAAATATATCTATATATATATATTAAGCTATATTATATTTTATAATACTATTAATAAATAATAAAAGAATCTAGTAAAGTTCCTTTTTATTCTCTTTATTACTATAAATCCTATAATAGATCTATTAGATATCCTAGATAAATATCTTAAAATTCTTAAGTAATAATTTATCCTAATACTTCTAAATAAAATTCTTTAATATTATTATCTAAAGATTATTTTAATAAGCCTAGATAATCTCTTTTATCTTAAAATAATTTTAAATCTTTTTATATAGTATTTTATATAAATATCTTTTCTAAGTAAATAAAATAATATAATAATCTTATATCTTTTTAGTAAATATAATTAATAATACTTTAGTATATTCTTTAATTAATATAATAATTTATTTGTATTTATTTTTAAAGAGGGTAATCTTAATTAACTAAAAATTATATTATTTACTATTATATTAATCCTTATTTATATAGATCTTATAGTAGTATAGTATAGTAGTTTCTTATTATATTTTTATTATATTATAATTCTATAGTAATTTATAGATTCTAGTAGGGTACTAGTCTAGATTCCCTAGACCTTTCTTTCTTTATTAGTTTCTTTTTTTTATATTTATTTTATTCTAAATTTAATTATTTATATTAAATTATTAAGCTACTTATTATTACTATTTATATTTTTTATAAATCTCTTTTAAGAGTTATTTAGGCTAAGTCTTTTTTTTATAAATAACTAATAGTTTAGTATTAATATAAGGATTATATAATCAGGGTACATATAAATAGGTAGTTTTAATAATATATATTAGATATAAACTTTTACTTAATAAGTACTTATTAAGTGCTTATTATAAGCTCTTTTATTTCCTTATCTTATTACTTATTAGAAATAATAGGTAAGATTAGATAAAAAGCTTAGGCTTTTATCTTTTTATAATTATTCCCCTTTTTAGATACTTAGTCTTTAAGTATTTATAATATCTTTAGATCTAATAAGCTTTATTATTTAATAGAATCTTTATATAAGTTCTATATTATATTATTATAATATATATATATTTACTAAGTACTTTACTTATATTATATCTTATTATAATATAATTAGAATATATCTTATTAAATATTTTCTAAGTACTTATTATTTCTTCTTTAGATATTATATATAATAATATTTCTTATTTTCTATAATATTTATACTTTTTTATATTCTAGCTATTCTAGTATACTATCTTTATTTTAATAATAAGTAAGTAATTAGCTAATAAGATAATAAGCTTTCTTACTTTTATTATATTTTATAGAAATATAATAATCCTACTTTTACTTATATTACTAATTCTTATAATAGTTATTATATATATTATAAGATATTTAGCTAGTTTTATAGTATTATAAGTAATCTTATTATACCTTATAAATATTTTATTAATATTCTAATTAGATTCCTAATAAGCTTATTACCTTTACTATCTAGTACTAGAATTTCCTAATTAATAAAAATAATCTTTTTTTTCTAATTAATCTATAATAATAATATATTACTTAGGTATTTAAGAAGATCTTTAATACTTAGTATTAAATAAGAAATAATATTAAGGCTTTTATAAAGGGCTAATAAGTACTTACTAAGCACTTTACCTAGCTTTAGCTCTAGGAGATTATTATTATCTAGGAGCTTATTATACTTAATTTTTAAGTTTATATATATATTCTATAAATATTTTTATAGCTTTCTTATTATATATATTTTATAGATTATTATTAATATTTTATAATATTAATTTTTAGATATAAATACTAAGGATCTTTACTAATAGCTAGCTATTATTATCCTATTATATATATATAATAATACTTTTACTTATAATCTTTTAATTATACTTAATCTTTTATAATATATAGCCTTTACTTCTATTTATAGTATTAAGAAGAAAAGTATTCTTATTAAATTTAAAATAATCTAATCTATTAAAATACTTATTAAACTCTCTAAATATAAAAATAATCTTACTCCTTTATATATTATTAAATACTTTAGTTATTTTTCTTTAGACTATAATATTACTCCTATTTCTAAAAAATATTTAATATTTACTTATTTTCCTAGGTTTACTAAGAAATATTATATTAATTCCCTACCTATTAAGTCTATTCTTAGTAGTAAGAATAGTAATTAAATAGTAAGCAAAAGTTTATTAGATATAAAGCTAGAGCCTATCTATTTTCCTTCCCCTTTATCTTAGTAGGTATTATATTATAAACCTAATTAAAAGGCTTTTTATATTTATTATCTACTTATTATATTAGCTATTTTATTAATATTTATAATTCTTAGTATACTTTAAAAGTCCTAGGCTCTTATAGCTTTTAAGGTACCTATAAATATTCCCTAGAAATATAATTATAATTATTTCTTAAAAAAAAAAAAAAAAAAAAAAAAAAATTTTTTTTTTTTTTTTTTTTTATAAAAATATAAAAAAAAAAAAAAAAAATATTTTTATTAATTTATTTATTTAATTTTTAATTTTTATTTTTTATTTTTTTTTTATTTTTTTTTTTTTTTTATTATTATATAAAAAAAATATTATATTTAAAAATTTTTAAAATTATATTTAATTTATTTTTAATTATATAAATTTTTATTTATTTTTTTATTA
>JAHVYB010000373.1:0-19334 GCA_020623695.1 Calonectria henricotiae | reverse complement strand
ATAATTTTGTTATTTTTCATCATTGGGTTTTTAAAAGGAAAAATATAACAAAAAAATAATTTTTATATAAACTCATATATTATTATTTTAAAAATAAAAAAAATGAAAATAAAAAATTAATATTATTATAAAAAAAATAAATAAATAAATATATATATATATATTTTTTTAAAAAAAAAAAAAAAAAAAAAATAATAATAATAAAGCTATTTATATTTATTAATAAAGTATTTATAAATAATCCTAATTTCTCTTTATAACTTAGATTTATTATTCTTATTATAAATAAATATATAAATAATAGAATCTTTATAATAAAAAGAAATATTATATATTTTAACTTAATTAAATACTAATAAATTACCTAAAGTATACTTACCTTTAAAATCTATAGTATAGTAATAAGAGCTAATATTATATATACCCTTATAATAACTCTTATAAAAATAACTAACTAACTTAACTTACCTTCTATTCTAATTATTATATATACTAATTTATATTCCCTATATAAATACCTTATAAAAATTAAAATAATAAAGAAAAAAAGATTAATAATTAATATTATAATACTTAAATAATCCTATAAAAGGTATAAGCTTTATAAAGTAAGATAGGATAATAAAAAAAATAATCTAACTAATATTCTTATAAAGGTAATACCTAACTAAGCCCTAGAGTATTTTATTAATAATAATAAAATAATAATTTAAATAGAAGGCTAGATAATAAGAAATAAAATATAATAAAAAGAGCTATTTATTATAAGAGTAAAATGCAAGGGCTATTTACTCTAAAATAAAGGCTTATTCTAACTAGAAATAAAGGCCTTAATATAAAGGAGAAAAGCTTAAGTATTAGAATATTATTTATCCTATTAAATAGTATATATTTTTATATTTTAATTATTAGTAATAAGACTATTAAATAGCCTTGCCTAGGCCTAGAAAAGGTATTATTCCGGATTATATAATATAATCCTAATACTAACTTCGGGCCTTATAGCCCTAGCTAGCTAGAAGAGACAGAGATAAATATAATAAGAACCCTCTTAGTAGCTACTAGACCTATAACTATAAAAATATTATAATAACCCCTGGGATAAACCCATAGTAATATTAAAATAATATTTTAATTAATATTATTTATAGATATATTTATAAGTATATTTATAGGTATATTAAAATATATTAATTTTAGCTATTAATTATCTTTTTATTATATTTTATTTTTATTAGAGAAAGCTTTATAATTTTTATTTTATATTACCTTTAGGCTTCTAAGGTAATTATAAGTATAAGGGTAATTATATTATAGGATATAAAAGTCTAAAGATTTAATATACTTCTTAGTATTATTATTTTATTAAGCTATCCCTCTTCTTAGAGGGATATAAATCACTTTTATACCTTAATATATAAGTTAAGTTAAGTAATTAGAAAAGGGTTTTTCTTTTAAAAAAAAAAGAATAATATTAATATTAATAATAAAAGATTTATTAAAAAGAAATATAAAAAGATTAATATTATTATAAAAAATTAAATAAAATAATATTTAAGAAAATAATTAAAATAAAGAAAGCTTTTCTTAGAGAAATTAATAAAAATAAATATATTAAATAGTTAGAAAAAATAATAAGTATTATAATTTATATTAAAATTTATAATAAAAATAGGTTTAAAAGTAAGTATAAAGGTTAATAGATACTATATAAAAAAGTTTAAAAAGTTATTAAAAATTAGTAGTTTAGGCTAGAGATTGTATATCTAGGAAATTAAAAGTATATTTATTTATAATTAATAATATATTATATTATTTACTTTTTTAGTAGTATAGTATAATAGTTAGTATACTATGTTTTTTATAGAGACTAGGGTTTAATTTCTTATACTAGCTCTTAGCCTAGGAAATAGATAAAAAAGAGTTATTATAACTAGTTATTTTTCCTTACTAAGGTTTTTATAGGTAATAATTATAACTAGAATAATTATAATAAAAAAAGCTTTTATTACTCCTTATAAAATCTAACTAAATACTAAATAAGAAAGCATTCTATTTATATATAAAGGTTAAATTAAGTAATAAAAAAAGGGGTGTTCTTTAAAAAAAATAAAAAAAATAAGAAATAAAAATTTACTTTCTTTTTATAAAATAAAAGGATCTTTTATATAATAAATATAAAAAAATAATATTATATTTTCTTATATAAATATAATATTTATAATTAAATATAAATATAATATTAATTTAAATTAATATATACAATCTTATTATTAGCTAAGCTAGGTACTTAATAATATATCTTTTTAGTTAGTAACTATAAATAAATTAATTAGTATAGGTTTATTCTAAGGGAGTTTAAAGATATATTTTATATTATTATTATTATAATAGGTATAGCCTAGTAGCTAGGAGTAAGAGGTCTTTATATTTAAATAATCTACTAGTTTTACTAGCTAGCTATGGTAGGGTGATAGTTTTATTCCTCTGAGGGGTTAGCTGTGGTTATCTAATGCAGGTAATTGTATTGCTAGGGCCTGGCCGGGCCCCTTGCTAGGCCTCCTTTGGCAGGCCCTCTCTTTGACTCAAAGGGCGTTATTCCTTTAGCTATGCTAATGAACCGACATGTACTTAATGGGATAAAAGGGTATAAAGGATCCTAAGTCTATTGATCAAATGAAATCCTCTTTCGCCAGCAACACCACCTCACCTTGCATCTTCTATCTCATTGCTAAACACTCGCCCATATTCATTATGTCTACTACTGCTGTTTCTATTAATGAGTCTTCTCAGACCCTGAAGGTCGCTCGCATCCCGATGCCTGTTGAGGATCTCTCTAAGGTCCCCGACGACCATCACCGACCTCTCCCAGAAGTGAGATCTTTGGATCATGCTACTGCAACCATCGACGACATCATCGATGCCCTAAAAGTGACGGGCGGCGTTATCCTCCGCAACGCTGTCTCAGAGGAAGATCTCAATTTAGTCTGGGACGATATTTTTCCTTACCTAGGCGACTATCGTGAAGCCGATGGGCAACAACACGCCGAATTCGCAGTAGAAACCAAGCGTGTACTAGGTCTAGCGGGAAAATCTAAGAACTACATCGAGAAGATTACCCAGCACCCGACATTCAAGGCTATTCGCAAGAAGGTCCTCAACCATAAGT
Organism: Calonectria henricotiae; assembly: GCA_020623695.1. Lineage (NCBI taxonomy): Eukaryota > Fungi > Ascomycota > Sordariomycetes > Hypocreales > Nectriaceae > Calonectria > Calonectria henricotiae. The sequence goes on along the minus strand of JAHVYB010000373.1, from coordinate 16,165 downwards.
TCACCATGTGGAACCACAATCAGTTTAGGGAGATTAATGCCCCGCCCTATCTTCACAACGCCATCATTTTTGCAGTCCGACCCGGTGCGCCGGCACAAGACCTACACCGGGATGATGTCGTGTCTCATAGGTTCTGCTACCGCAAGACAGCTGCTCAGTATGAGCTTGGCCAGGATACAGCTATGGCCTTTTTTGTAGCTGGGAAGCCTTCGACTAAGGCCAATGGTGCGACACGCTTCATTCCTGGCAGTCATCTGTGGGACCATTTGACTCCGCCCGATGAACGCCTATGCGTCCAAGCCGAGCTGGATACGGGCGACGCGTTCATGTTCCTCGCTAGCTGCTATCATGCTGCCTCTGCAAACACCACGGCAGACTCTGAACGCCTGCTGTATAGCAGCTTCTTCGTGCAAGGCCATTTACGTCAAGAGGAGAACCAGTATATTGCCAATGACTGGAAGGATATCGCAAAGATGAACTATAGCGAGGAGACTTTGAAAGATATCGGCTATGGCATGACTGATCCCTACTGTGGCTGGGTTGACTTCCAGGAGCCGTATGAGTACCTGCGTGCCAAGGACGAGAAGGCGAAGGAGGAGGCGGCTGTGTCTGCATCTGCCTCCGCCTCCGCCTCCGCCTCCGCCTCCGCCTCTGCCTAAGCAGTACTCTCTATGGACCGAAGATCAACCCGTCTTGTTGTCACTTTCGCCTCTACATGTTTAACTTCCTGATAAGCTTCCCTTGACAACGGTGGAGGATGGAGATTGGAGGCAAGCTGTTGCCGAGGGGAACTTGGTCATTCTTTTATATAGGTTCGAAGAGATATATGTGTCAATTTCAGTTCAGCATTGCAGTATCAAACCGGAAACAATCATCCTGATAAATCAAGCACTTGAATGGATTATAAATTATACCTTGCTTTCGTGCTATGGGCTGTCGATTCGTCTCTGCCTCTGAATGATCTTTTCTCCTGTGACCTAACTGGAGTCGCTACGTTGAATAGACCTTTATCCTTCACACTTGACCAATACATATGGAATTATAAGGCACGGAGTCTTCTCTAGCCCAAATGTCATCGACTTCTCATACCGGTAGCGCTAGGGGGTGGTTTCCTGGAGGCTGTCGTTACAAAATCCACTAGGTATACCAGTTGTACAGTAGATGGTCCGATTTAATTAACGTTGCAGGCTACGACTTCTACCGGACTTATAGGATGCTATATAAATTGTTTAAAAATAGGGCCTGTCCTTAACCATTATATATCAAGGTATAAAAGTGATTTGTGTCCCCCTGAGGTAAGGGACAGCTTAATATAGTAGCAATACTAAGGAGCATATTAAACCTTTAGACTTTTAAATCCTATAATATAATTACTTTTATACTTATAATTACCTTAAAAGCCTAAGAATAATATAAAATAAAAACTATAAAACTTTTTTTAATAGAAATAAATTATAATAAAAAGATAGCTAATAGTTAAAATTAGTATATTTTAATATACCTATAAATATATCTATAAATATACTTATAAATAATATTAATTAAAATATTTATATTTTAATAATATCTTATTTATAAAGATAATACTCCTTTTAAATCTAATTTTATATATAAATATTAATAATTATAAATAAACACACTTTTAATTTCCTAGATATTTAAAATCTAGCCTAGACTACTAATTTTCTATGACTTTTTAGACTATCTTATATAGTATCTATTGACCTCTGCGTTTCTTTTTAGCCCCACTTCTATTATTATAGTTCTTAATAAACCTTATAATATCCATAGTCCTTTCTAGCCACTAATTATATTAGCTATTATTAATATCTTCTAAGAACCTCTTTTCTTTTAGCTCTATATCCTTAAATTTACCTAAAATATACTTATTTATTATCTTATTAATCTTTATATATTCCTTTTAAATAAAATCTTTATTATTAATATTAATATTATTCTTTTAAAGTAATTAAAGCTTAAAATTAATAATTATTATCTTTTAAAATAATATAAGATTAGTAATTTTAATCTTAGATAGTATAAATAGTCTATATTAAGGGAGGATCTATTTAAAGTATTTAATTAAATTAAGAGGGTATTTAATATAGAGCTTATTATTAGTATATTTTAAGGTAAAAGGGTATAATAGATTATAAAGAATATAGTATTTAAAATATAATTTAGATTTAGTTATTTTTAATAATATTAAAAGTAAGCTAAAATATATTAGTCTTAGTATAAAAAGCTATTTTAAATATTAGGATAGGTTTAATAGAGTTTACTATCTTTAATATTAAAAGGGTATTAAGGTTATAAAATATATAAAGTTAATTATTTTATTGGTTAGGGCAAAAAAAGACTAATACTATAGTTATTTAAATATTAATTATATTTGCTCCTAGAATTGCCTGGTTAAGCCTTCTGCTTATATTTTAACTAAATATAAATTATATATAAATATATATATTAAGAGATCTAAGCTATTAATATCTAATTTATTATAATAAATAAATACTATCTTAATAAAGAAATTTATTCTTTATAATATTAAAGTATTATATATTCTAAGAATAAAATTAAGCTTATTTTTTAAGGGTATAAATTACTTAAGAAAAAAGGCTTTAATAGTAATAGTATTAAATTTATTATTTAATAATAAAATATATTAAAATTAATATTAAATTATTAATTATTTATAAAAATAAAATTTAATTTAAATAACTCTTAAAAGAGATTTATAAAGAATATAAATAATAATAATAATAAATAATTTAATAATTTAATATAAATAAATAAATTTAAAATAAAATAAATATAAAAAAAAGGAACTAATAAAGGAAGGAAGGTCCTACTAGAATCTATAAATTACTATAAGATTATAATATAATAAAAATACAATGAGTTAACTATTATATATACTATTTATATTAGTACCTATAGTAGTCTAAAACTATAGTAATAGTGCTAATTGTACAGGTATATACAGTGGGTTAATAATAGTTTAATAGAGTACCTAAACTCTTTACTATAAGGAGTCGGGTGGTGTGCTAAGCCTTATAATAACCTTCCTAGCTATTAGGCCAAAAAGATCAATTAATTCAGTTAGCTTCGCTACACCAAATCGCACCACACAATAGCTTATAGGGATACAGGGCCCGCCGGGCCCTACGTGCCCGGTCGTCCTCTTACAATTATCCCCCCTTCCAACAGCTTAGTCCCTAGGCGTTGTACTAGCTTAGCATACCACCCGACTTCTTATAACTATTTTAAGCTATAAAGCATATTATAATTAAGTATAGTAATTTAAAATCCTAATATATTAGTTAATTTTAGTAGGGCTAGGCACTCTAAATGTAGGTTAGTTTATTACTAGAGCACCTAACGTATAACTCTCTCGTTTATAGGGCTAATAGTAGCTATACTAATCTAACTATAGCTAAAGCAGTAGCTAGATGCCTAGCACTGGGCTATATATAGCAGTATTAACTGTCTGTCCTATAAGCCAACTGCCCAGTAGTGCCAGTATAAGGGACTAGAACCACAACTGATATTACTTTGGCAGAACGGCCTCAACGCATAGTTCAACTCTGGCTCCAGGCCACATGATTGACTTGACATTAAATCCAACCTGTGTTGGTCTGTTTGTGCCACAAAACTTTACCACGGCCGCTCCGTAGGCCTGGAGTTGCTCATCTGAGGTATCGCCCCCCCATAGATAATGCAACTTGTAAACAGCCTTCCAACCCTCCTTGACGCCAGCCGTGATTAGCGCCCTCTCCACATGCTCGAAGGCTAGTTGATGCTCTTCGGCGATATCCTTGGGGATGCTGCCATCTTTGTTGGCCCCAACTTGGCCACCAATGTGAACTGTACTTGCGCCATATGGAATGACAACGGCGTTGCTGAGATTGCCATAGTCTGAAAGGTCCTTCATTGCGCCGGTTTCAGGGTTGAAGTACCTCACGCCTCGATCCAAAAGGGGACCTTGATCACGATATTCAACAGACATATTGCTCGGATGGTTTTTTGGGGGGGTTGTAGGTTGGAGAAATATGTGATAGTTGGAGAGCGACTTAACGGTGTAGAGAAGTCAGGCCGTTAGGTAAATTGGTAAGTTGACTAGAAAATTGCTGAAGTGTTGTCCGAGAGTCTTTAAGAAGATTGAGGCTTCTTTTTATAGATTTATCTGTCCTGTATCGCTCCAAATAGCCATGGCATTCTTGCTCGACATTCTATGTTCATAGTGTAAGGTTTAATGACAGAACCATGGTCCGCGGGCACCGAAATGCCGAGGAGAGTCATTAAAACTGAGCGGGCGAGACGTCAAAGTGCGGGGACCTGCTTAGGCTGCTTTGCGAAGGTTGTTAAGAGATAACGTTAGCCGATAGCACAGGGTGGTATTTGCTCGTATTTTGGCCTGTATCTTAGATGCAGTACCCTATTCACTATTAGGTCACTTTACTACTGTAGATGCGGGGATAGGACTGGAGAGCTACAGGGGCTAACCTGGAGATAGGACTGATCTTTTAAACTGGGATAGGATTCTGCGGGGTAAAAAAGCTTAGTATTATAATATTAGTAAATTCTAGTAATACTAAGTATTATAATTATATTATTTAGTATAAATCTATATAATAAATATGCTGGTGTAGTGCAGTGGTTAGCGCGCTGTGTTTTTTATAGAGACCGGGGTTTAATTCCCTGCACTAGCCCCCAGCCCAGGGAATAGGTAAAAGAGTTATTGTAACTAGTTATTTTTCCCTACTGGGGTTTTTATAGGCAAATAATTGTAATTAGAATAATTGTAATTAAAGCTCTTATTGTTTCTTGTAAAATAAGTATAAAAATGCTATATATAAAGAGATATCCTATTTATAGGTTAAGTTAAGTAGCTTAAAAAGGGTTTTTAAAAAAAAAAAATTTAATTTATAATATAATAAATATATTAATATTAGGATAATATTATATTATTTAAAAGATGTTTTTATATTTATTAAGATATAAAAGAAATTTTTATTTTTCTAAAAGAAGAAAAGCTTAAAAAGCTTTTCTTTATTTTAATTTCTTTGTATTATTTCTATCTACTATTTAGCTATAATATAATATTATTTTTAGAGAAAATACTTTATACTTAGGTTACTATTAGTATTTAAACCTTTAAAAGATCTATATTCTTAAGTTATATTTACTTTATAATATAAAATAAGCTACTAGGATTAGTATTTAATATAGCTAGTTAAATTTAGGTTTAGGTATTTTTAGATTTAAATTAACTTAGTTTATTCTTAATTAAGGTTTCTAATCTTAGTTACTAACTTAGTTATACTAGTAATATAGCTAATATATTCATATTTAGTTAAAGTATAAGTAGAAGGCTTAACTAGGTATTTCTAAGAGTAGATATAATTAGTATTTAAATAACTATAATATTAATCTCTTTTTACTTTAACTAATAGAATAATTAACTAAATATATTTTATAATATTAATATTATTTTAATATTAAAAATAATAAACTCTATTAAATCTATTCTAATATTTAAAATAGCTTTCTTATTTATTTATATTTAGTTAAAATATAAGTAAAAGGCTTAACTAGGTAATTCTAGGAGTAGATATAATTAGTATTGAAATAACTATAGTATTAGTCTCTTTTTACCCTAACTAATAGAATAATTAACTTTATATATTTTATAATCTTAATATCCTTTTAATATTAAAGATAATAATAATTATAAATAAATGCACTTTTAATTTCCTAGATATTTAAAATCTAGCCTAGACTACTAATTTTCTATAACTTTTTAGACTATCTTATATAGCATTTATTAACATTTATACTTACTCTTAGACCTATTTTTATTATAGTTTTTAATATAGGTTATAATACCTATTATCCTTTCTAGCTACTTATTATATTTATTACTTTTAATTTCTCTAAGAAAAGCTTCCTTTATTTTAGTTATCTTCTTAAATATTATTTTATTTAATATTTTTATAATAATATTAAATTTTTTATATTTTTCTTAGATAAACCTTTTATTATTAATATTAAGATTATTCTTTTTAAGTATATAAAACTTAAATTTAATAAATTATATTTTTTGGAATAATTTAAGATTAATAATAAAGATTTTAAATAGCCTAAAAAGCTCTTTTTTTTTAAGCTTTAATTTAAAGGTTTTAATAAGATTAGATAAATATTTAATATAAAGTTTATTATTAATATATTTTAAGATAAAAGAGTATAATAGATTATAAAGAATATAATATTTAAAATATAATTTAGATTTAGCTATTTTTAATAATATTAAAAGTAGGCTAGAATATATTAGTCTTAATATAATAAGAAAGCTATCTTAAATATTAGAATAGATTTAATAAAGTATACTATCTCTAATATTAAAAGGATATTAAGGTTATAAAATATATAAAGTTAATTATTCTATTAATTAGGGTAAAAAGAGACTAATACTATAGTTATTTAAATACTAATTATATCTGCTCCTAGAATTACCTAGTTAAGCCTCCTACTTATATTTTAACTAAATATAAATATTAAAAATAATAAACTCTATTAAACCTATCCTAATATTTAAGATAGCTTTCTATACTAAGATTAATATATTTTAGCTTACTTTTAATATTATTAAAATAAGCTAAATCTAAATTATATTTTAAATATTACATTTATTATAATCTATTATATTCTTTTACCTTAATATATATTAATAATAAGCTTTATATTAAGTACCCTCCTAATCTAGTTAAATACTTTCAATAAATTCTTTCTTAATATAAGCTATTTATATTATCTAAGATTATAATTATTAATTCTATATTATTTTAAAAGATAAAAATTATTAATTCTAAGCTTTAATTACTTTAAGAAAATAATATTAATATTAATAATATAGATTTCATTTAAAAGAAATATATAAAGATTAATAAGGGTAGTATAATATAGTAGTTAGTATACTATGTTTTTTATAGAGACTAGGGTTTAATTTCCTATACTAGCCCCTAGCCCAGGGAAATAGGTGAAAAATAAAGGGTTATTATAACTAGTTATTTTTCCCTACTAGGGTTTTTATAGGTAATAATTATAACTAGAATAATTATAATAAAGCTCTTATTACTCCTTGTAAAATCTAACTAAGTACTAAATAAGAAAGCATTCTATTTTATAGGTTAAGTTAAGTAATTAGAAAAGGGTTTTTTAAAAAAATAAAAAATAAAAATTAAAGATTAATAAGATAATAAATAAATATATTTTAAGTAAATTTAAAGATATAAAGCTAAAAGAAAAAGGTTTTTAAAAGATATTAATAATAATTAGTATAATTAGTAGCTAGAAAGAACTATAGATATTATAAGGTTTATTAAGAATTATAATAATAAAAGTAGAGCTAAAAAGAAATATAAAGGTTATTAATAGATATTATATAAAATAGTTTAAAAAGTTAAGAAAAATAAGTAGTTTAGGCTAGATTATAAATATCTAGGAAATTAAAAGTGTGTTTATTTATAATTATTAATATTATTTATAAGAGATATTTATGTTTAGTTAAAATATAAGTAGAAAGCTTAACTAGGCAATTCTAGGAGCGGATATAATTAGTGTTTAAATAACTATGGTATTAGTCTCTTTTTACCCTAACTAATAAAACAATTAACTTTTTATAAGAAATATATTAGTTAAAATAGATTTAATATAAAAGATTTCTCTTTAAATTAGAATATACTAAGAAGAGATATTATTAAACAATATAATATAAGTCTTTAAACTAGTAATATATCAAATTTAGTAATAAGATTTATGTTATTTAAAGTATTAAAGCCTAGCTAATATATAGATTTCTTTCACCTTATAAATAGCTTATAATAGGTTTTTCTTTTTAAAAATAAAACCTCTTTTATAAAGAGTTAAGTAGTATACCAAGCCTTATAATAACCCTTCTAACTATTAAGCTAAAAAGATTAATTAATTTAATTAGCTTTACTATACTAAATTACACTATATAATAGCTTATAAGAATATAGGGCCTACTAGGTCCTATACGCCTAATTATCCTCTAATAATTATCCCCTATTTTAATAGCCTAGTTTCTAGGTACTATACTAGCCCTTAGGCTTACCTATTACTAGAGCCTAGCTATAGTTTAGGTTATAAGTCTTACTACCTAATATAGGTCTTATTACTAAATAGGGCTTATTATATAATAGGTCTTACTATCTAATAGTACTATTAGCTCTCTAAGTAATTATTATAGTTTATTATTATTAATCCCCAAAGAAATAACTAGTTTAATAGCTTATACTTATATAAGCTTCTCATTATATTTTTATTATATTATAATCCTATAGTAATTTATAGATTCTAGTAAGGTACTAGTCTAAATTCCTACCTCCCTTCCTTTATTAGTTCCTTTCTTTTATATTTATTTTATTTTAAATTTAATTATCTATATTAAATTATTAAGCTACTTATTATTACTATTTATATTCTCTATAAATCTCTTTTAAGAGTTATTTAAGCTAAGTCTTTTTTTTATAAATAATTAATAGTTTAATATTAGCTTTAGTATATCTTATTATTAAGTAATAAATTTAATATTATTATTATTAAGGCCTTTTCTCTTAAATAGCTTATACTCCTAAAGAATAAGCTTAATCTTATTCTTAGGATATATAATACTTTAATATTATAAATAATAGATTTTCTTATTAAAGTAGTATTTATTTATTATAATAAATTAGATATTAGTAGCCTAGATCTTTTAATATATATATCTATATATAGAGTTAAATTTAGAAGGGGTATTACTTTTATACATAAGGTAATATTAGAATAATATTTTAATTAATATTATTTATAGGTATATTTATAAATATATTTATAGGTATATTAAAATATACTAATTCTAGCTATTAATTATCTTTTTATTATATTTTATTTTTATTAGAGAAAGCTTTATAGTTTTTATTTTATATTACCTTTAGGCTTCTAAGGTAATTATAAGTATAAGGGTAATTATATTATAGGATTTAAAAGTCTAAAGGTTTAATATACTCCTTAGTATTACTATCTTATTAAGCTATCCCTCTTCTTAGGGGGATATAAATTACTTTTATACCTTGATACTTATATAAGCTTACCTTTTTAAACTTTACCCTTTATAAGCTTAGATTAATATAGTTATAAACCTAGGATTTAAATCTATAGCTTTTACATAGCTAGAACTATAGCTATAACTAAATAATTATAAGAAGTTAGATAGTATACTAAGCCTTATAATAATCCTTCTAATTATTATCCTAAAAAGATTAATTAATTTAGTTAGCTTTACTATACTAAATCGCATTATATAATAGCTTATAGGAATATAAGGCTTGCTAAGCTCTATATACTTAGTTATCCTTTTATACCTTTTTTATTATTTAACTTAATCTATATATATATATAATAAAATACTTTCTTATTTAGTATTTAATTAGATTTTATAAGAAGTAGTAAGAGTTTTTTTAATTATAATTATTCTAGTTATAATTATTTGCCTATAAAAACCCTAGTAAGGAAAAATAACTAGTTATAATAACTCTTTTACCTATTTCCTAGGCTAGGAGCTAGTATAGGAAATTAAACCCTAGTCTCTATAAAAAACATAGTATACTAACCACTATACTATACTACTATAAATAGCTTATATAAGATAATATTTATAAGATTTAATTATAAAATATAATTAATTAAATACTTTAGGCACTCTTTAAATAAAGTCTTTAATTAGGTCTTTTCCCTTTTAATAATAATATTAATATATAATATTAAGGTATAAAAGTAATTTATATCCTCCTAAGAAAAGGAATAGCTTAATAAGGTAATAATACTAAGAAGTATATTAAACCTTTAGACTTTTAAATCTTATAATATAATTATTCTTATACTTATAATTACCTTAAAAGCCTAAAAATAATATAAAATAAAAATTATAAAGCTTTCTTTAATAAAAATAAAATATAATAAAAAGATAGCTTTTTTAATAACTAGAATTAGTATATTTTAATATACCTATAAATATACCTATAAATATATTTATAAATAATATTAATTAAAATATTATTCTAATATTACCTTATCTATTAAAATAATACTCTTTTTAAATCTAACTTTATATATAAATTTATATATTAAGAGATCTAGGCTATTAATATCTAATTTATTATAATATGTGGGTTTATCCCGGGGATTATTATAATGTTTTCATGGTCATAGGTCTAGTAACTGCTAAGGGGGTTTTTATTGTATTTGTCTCTATCTCTTCTAGCTAGCTAGGGCTATAAGGCCTAAAGTTAGTATTAGGATTATATTATATAATCCGGAATAACACCTCTTCTGGGTCTAGGCAAGGCTATTTAGTAGCCTTATTACTAATAGCTAAAATATGAAAATATATACTATTTAATAAAGTAAATAATATTCTAATACTTAAGCTTTTCTCTTTTATATTAAGGCCTTTATTTCCGGTTAGAATAGGCCTTTATTCTAGAGTAAATAGCCCTTGCTTTTTGCTCTTATATTAAGTAGCCCTTCTTATTATATTTTATCCCTTATTACCTAGCTTTCTATTTGAATTATTGCTTTATTATTATTAATAAAATACTCTAGGGCTTAGTTAGGTATTGCCTTTATAAGGGTATTAGCTAGGTTATCTTCTTTATTAATCTATCTTATTTTATAAAGCTTATGCTTTTTATAGGATTATTTAAGTACTATAATATTAATTATTAACCTTTTTTTTTTATTATTTTAATTTTTATAAGGTACTTATATAGGGAATATAAGTTAGTATATATAATAATTAGAATAGGGAATAAGTTAAGTTAATTAGTTATTTTTATAAGAATTATTATAAGGGTATATATAATATTAGCTCTTATTATTATATTATAGATTTTAAAGGTAAGTATACTTTAAGTAATTTATTAGTATTTAATTAAGCTAAAATATATAATATTTCTTTTTATTATAAAGGTTTTATTATTTATATATTTATTTATAATAAGAATAATAAATCTAAGTTATAAAAAGAGATTAGGGTTATTTATAAATACTCTATTAATAAATATAAATAGCTTTACTATTATAAGGTTAAGTAGGGTAAATATAAGGCTATAATTAAGGTTATCCTTTTATTATTTAAGCCTTTTATTTAGAGCTTTTACTTAGGCTATACTAGGCTCCTAGTATTATATAGTAATTAATAAATTATAGTATACTTTAGGTTAGCAAATTAAAGCTATATAGGCTTCTTATGCTTATTATTTAATATACTATTACTTTATAAGCTTAGGTTCCTTAGCTTTAATTATCTTAATCTTCTTCCCTTATCCCTTTTAATAGATAGTAATAGTATTGCCTTCCTTAAGGGTTATAATAGCTCTATTAAAGGTAAAGGGGTTCTTTTTTAATAATCTTTCCTTTAGCTTAGCTTTAAATAATACTTTTTAAAGCTCTTTTTCCTCCTTCTATAAGAACTTCTTATTAAATACTCTAATTATATTATTAGTTTATATTCTAATAATAGTAAAACCTTTTTTTTCTTTTGATAAGATTAATAAGTATAGGTTAAAGGTTAATATAATTATCTTAAGCTTTTCTCTATAATACTTATTATATATTACCTACTAATATATTCTAGCTTTAGGAATACTATAGAATAGTATTATAATTTTTATAATAATATTCTAAGGGTAGTTTTCTCTAATGCTTTTTAGAAGCTAGGTAAAAATAATTTAATTTAGCCTAGTCTATAACTATATATAGGCCTAGGTAATATCTCTTAACTATAAGAAAATGCCTCTATTTAAAAGTAAAGGGATTAGGATTAGAATTAACTATTAGCTATATTATTAAATTATTAGTAACTAGGTAAAAATAATTTTCTTCCCTTTATTAGTATAGCTTTAAATTACTAGTCTTAACTTCTTATAGAGTTTATTAAATATCTTTCCTTTTATCTTATTAATAATTAATAATTTAAAGACTCTAATTCCTCTATAGTATTTTTTATTATAAGGAATAAATTTAAATATACCTCTCTTAATTAAACCTTTAATCTTCTTCTTTATTAATCTCTTAAATAATCTTCCTAGTATAAAGATTATATCTTTCTTATATATTTAGATTACTAAGTCTTAATTAGATTTCTCTTTAGTAAAAAGAAATAACTCTTTATAATTAATTTTAGGTTTAAATTACTTAGTAGTATATATTATAGAAGGTAGAGTAGGGTTCTTTTAAGGTTATTCTTTTCTTTGCTTTTATATAAGAGGTACTTTATTAATTGTAATAGGGTTCTTTTTTAAGTAGCCTCTCTCTTTTTTTTATATTATTAGAGATTATAAAGGGATATTATTAATTTCCTTCTTAAGTATTTTTATAGCTTATTTTATTAAGGGTAAAGCTATACCTTTATTTTTTGAGAACTAAGGTTAGGATTTATAATTAGAAGAATAAAAAAATAGCTTTTTGTTTTTCTTTTTTCCTTTACTTTATACCTTAGGGTTTTTATAATATAGTTTAATTACTATTAAGTAAAAATTTATAGGTCCTTTTATACCTTTAATTATATAGGTTTTTCTATTATTAGTAATAAGTATATATAGGCTAATCTAGCCTTCTTTCTCTCTCTAAATATATATTATTAACTTTAGTAGAAGATTAATAATTACTAAAGTATTAGGATTATTATAAGTAACTAAAGCCTTATTTACTCTCCTTTTATTATAGAGATAATATACTTTTACTATTGCCTTTTAAATAGCCTTTACTTACTTTATTATTCCTAGTAAGGGAAATAATCTTTATATTATTTAAGGGTATACCTTAAATATTAGGAGGATTAAAATAAAACTATTAGGTCTAGCTATATTATTAATTACCTTTACTATAAATTAAAGGGCCTTATTAATTCTAAGGGAAGGATCATTTTTTTAAATTATTTTATAAGCCCTATAAAGGGATTTATAGTATTATTTAATCTTACTAATTAAATTATAAGCTTTAATAGGTATTATATTAATAAAGATACCTATAATTTCTATCTCTTAGTATAACTCTTTTAATATATAATTTATTTTAGTATTTATAATAATCTAATTAGGTAGTCCTTAGTAAATATTAATCTAATATAGCTTAAGATTTTTCTAAAGGGTCTTTATAAATTTATTAGGAAGGAAATAGGCTATATTAAATATAATAGCTAAATTAATAATATAAAGAATAGGCCTACCTTCTAAGTAGAAAGTATTAGTAATAATATAATAATTAAAATTATAATTATCCTAGATAGTAAACTTAAAGTAAATAGGCTGCTTTATATAAAGCCAGTATTTTTTATATACTTTAGTAAGTTTTTTAATAGCTTTCTACTTAATTAGGTAGCCTACTCTATTTAAGAGCTTATAAAGTCTCTCTATAGAAGAATAACTAAAATAATAATAAATTTATTATAGTTTAACCTTAGTAAGATTACTTTAGGCAAGTAATTCTTCTATCTTTAAAAGTATCTAAGGGTACCCCTATTTATATACTATTAAAATTCAAATATTACCTCTTTCTAGGTATTTCTTAATATTATAAAAATAGATACCTAGTTAGTTTATATTATAAAATAATAAAAAGAATAAGGTATTTATAGGTAAAATATAAAAGGTTATAATTCTAAAAGGTATTAGCATAGTAACTATACCTAGTAATTCTATTAGAATTTCTTCTCTAAATATAATTCTTACTTCTTTTACTATCTCTATATTAAGCTTAAGGGAGAGAGTAATATTTCTTTATAGTATAATAAATTACTTATAATTACTAGTTAAAAAGCTTATAATACCTATATTAAGGATAATACCTTAGAATATTATTATTAAATATTAATTATTTAAGAAGAACTATAATATTAGCTTCTAAGGTTTTATTTTCTTCTTCTTAAAAGGATTACTCTTAGTAAAAAAGTATAAGATTGCTTAATTAGTAAGTTAGTTTAAAATAAAAGGTATATTAATCTTTGCTAAGCCTATAAAGAAGGTATATTATATACTGCTATTATAGTAGGCTTTGCCTATTTCTTCTTAGTCTTTCTCTTTATTAGAGGTAAGAGATTTATTATTATTAAAGTTATTATTAGGCCCTTTATACTAGGCTAAGAATATTAAAAATACCTTACTAATATAGCTCCTCTTAAACTTATAATATAATTCCTCTCTCTTTTTTATAATATAATTTCTTAACTAATAGCCTAGCTTCTTATAAATATAGTATATTTTCTAACTTAGTTATATAAGGTAGGTTTAAGCTTTATTACCCTTATTTACTTAAGGGTACTAATAATAGCTTTTAGTCTATTCTTAGTATATTTAGTTAGTTTAAAACTAATTTAGGTTATTAATTTAAAGAACTTCTTTTATTATTACCTTTAGTATAAGTATATTTCTTAGTATAGCTTAAAGCTAATAATATATACTTTTATAGGTATTTAAGGGTTTTTAAAGGTAATAAGAAAAATCTTTAATATTATTATAAATACTAATAACTTATATTTATAATATATCTTTACTTTAGTTAAGTATAAGAATTATCTTTTAGAGATTTTCTAGTTCTAGGAAAAGCTTTTCTAGGACCTCTTTTTATAATAACTCCTTATTATTTTAGAGTATCTTAATAAATAAGGCTTTTTACTACCTTCTAAGGTAATTTTAATATATTGCCTTATCCTTATATTTCTCTTATATTATCCTTCTTATTTAGTAAAAGGATAAGATCTTATAAGGGTTATATATATTATTATAATAGTAGGTAATAGCCTTCCCTTTAAGTATAATTAAGAATATTCCTATAAACTATACTTAAGGGATATTAGCCTATTTATATATTATATAAAAAATATAGGCTTTACTTTTAAAGATATTATATTCTTCTTCTTTGTATTTTATCTCTTCTATATAAAGCTTCTTAAGGTTAGTAAGCTTTCTTATATTAGGTATATTATCTAGTATTTTTTCCTAGTAATAGGGGTCTTAATTATAGGGTTCTTTTCTTTCTTTTGGGAAAGCTAGGGGAATTAGGAGAGTTAGTAAAGATAGGGAAATTTAGTATATTTTCTCCTTTTTATTTTTCTTTGGGGAAAGTATTTAAAATACCTTTATTAAGGTAATATTCTTAAGAAACTTTTTATCTTTATATAAAATTAAAAATATTCTAACCTTTTATTTTGTATTTTTAATTTCCTTAATAATCTATTTATAAAATTCTTTAAGCTAAAAAGCTTATATAAATTTAAGTAAAATAAATATTTTATTCTTCTTAAAGAAAATTCCTTTAAAAAGAAAATAATCCTATATTTTAGTATATTAAGTACCTCTTGCTTTTTTCTAATATACTTTATTTTTTCCTTTAAAGTATATTTAGTATATCTTAAATAGCTTTCTTTCTATAAATTCTATTTTATTATATATAATAATAAAGTATTAAATTACTATTTAAATATCTTTAGGTATACTTATCTTACTATTAAGATTATAATATAAACCCTAAGTTTCTAGGGTAATTAGAGATTTAAGATAGTCTAGGATTAGGGTAGATTCTTAGTATCTTTCCCTTTTCCCTTAATATCTCTAGATAATCTCTTTTTTTAATATAATTATATTTTTCAAAGAAGGGTCTTATTTATAATTAGCTTAAGGTTTTTTTATATTTTTAGCTCTTTTTTTATCTAAATAATAAGATTATTCTATTTAAATAGGATAAAAAGAAAGGATCTTTTATATAATAAATATAGAGAACTTTATTAATAATTATTATATTAGTCTTTTATATATTAATAATAATAATTATAATATTATTCTAATTAGTATATAAGTATTTTTACGGTGGTGTGGTGCAGTGGTTAGCGCGCTGTGTTTTTCACAGAGACCGGGGTTCGATTCCCCGCACCAGCCCCCGGCCCAGGGAAATGGGTAAAAGAACAAAGGGTTATTATAACTAGTCATTTTTCCCCACTAGGGTTTTTATAGGCGATAATTGTAACTAAAATAATTGTGATATAAAGCTCTTATTGCTCCTTGTAAAATCTAACTAAATGCTAAATAAGAAAGCATCCTATTTA
>JAHVYB010000372.1:0-19542 GCA_020623695.1 Calonectria henricotiae | reverse complement strand
AAATAAAAAAAAAACTATATATAAAAAACCACTTAACAAAAAAAAAAAAAAAAAAAAGAAAATTCATAAATATAAACCAAATAAAATTATAGTATAAAACTTAAATTTAAATTAAATAAAAATATCCATAAATTAATAAAAAATAAATAAAAATAAAATTAATATATAGGCTCCTTAGATAAAAATATAATAAAAAATAGCTAAATTAAGGAAATAAAAGATTATTTTTATTATAATAATTAATTAAATAAAAAAAAAAAAAAAAAAAAAATAAAGCTAAAGATATAATAATTATTTAAGTAAAGATAATAATAATAATAAAAAGGGAAGCTAAGTAAAAGCTATTAATATAGCTATCTTAAAGATCCTAATTATTAGTTAAAAATATTAAAACTAGCTCTTAGACCTTAGGTATATAATTAAAGGTAAATCTTAAAAATATTATACTAATAAAGCTAAGATCCTATTAATAAAAAACTACTTAAATATAAAAGCCTAATTTATATATAATAATTTCCTCTATTAATACTCTAAGAAGAAATAAATAAATCTTAAGTAAAATTAAAATAAATTCCTAGAATAATTAAAAACCCTTATTAAGGACTAAGGTAATCTCTAAGCTTTAATATCTAAGGTATATTATAATATAATATAAAAGGAAAAATAATTACCTTTTAATTTTTATAATTACCTTAATTCCCTAGAAAAAGACCTAGAAAACCACTTAAAAGTATAAAAGATAAAGAATTATCTAAATAAGCTAATAAAAGAGCTATAAGAATATATTATTTAAATCCTTCCTAAACTCTTTATAATCTAATTAGGATTAGTCTCTAAGGCTATAATATACTAGGATATAAGTATAAGAAATAATAAGAAAAGAAAAACTTACCTAGGCTCTAATTAATTACCTTAAAAGAAATAAAAGGGCAATTAAAATAATACTTTATTTAATTACTAAAGGAACTAAGAAAGATTTAATAGACCCTTTAACTCCTACCTAAAAAATATATAAACTAACCTCTAAAATAATAAAAATCCTATAAAAGAAAATAGAAAATAATAATAGTATTATAGCTATAAAAGTAAGGAATATTTTATAAATCACTATAATAAAAAACTAAAAGTCTAAAGAACCTAGACTAATTAAAAGGGAAAAGATAAAAAATAAAAATAAATAATCCTATTAATACCCTTATACTTATACTTAAGATTATATAATATTTATCTATCTTAATTACTATTTTTATCCCCTAAAAGCCTATTATTATTAAAGTAATCCTAAATATAAAAAGTAAAACTAATATTATTAATTAATAACTAACTATTAGCCTTATTCTAAGAAAGGCTTCTAATAAAGTCCTTAACCTAATTCTAATAAGGGATTAGAAAGTAAAGGCTTATAATATTTAATACTTACCTATTAAAATATAAGATTAGTATAAATAGATTAAGAAAATAACTTAGATAATAATTAGTATTAATAAGAACCTAAACCCTAAGAGTAAACCTATATTACTAGGAATATCTACCTTAGTTTAACTTAATATCCTAATAGATATTAAGAATTAGATATAAGTCTACTAAATTATATAGGAAAGCTTTTAGAAAGTTACCCCTTATAAATTTAGGAAACTAGCTAAGAATACTATAAATATCTATAGTATAATAGTATATAAGAAACCCTACTAAATACTAAGAAATTCCCCCTTTAAAGAGCCTCTAATTAATTCTACTATCCCCTTTAAAATCCTTAACCTAAAATAAATATTCTTAGAAAAAGAATTAGAAATATTTCCTTTATATAAAATTATTAATTATAATATTAACTTAATTAAAGGTAAAACCCCTCTATTTAGCCTAATATATTCCCTATTATAAAAGGAGCTCTAAGAACTATACTAATACCTTAAGGAAAACTTAGATAAGGGCTAAATCTAATCCTTAAAGAGCTCTATAGAAGCCCTAATCCTCTTTATATTAAAATCCAATAGATCCCTTAGGTTATATATTAACTATAGGGGACTTAATATAATAATAAAGAAAAATTAATATTTTTTACCCTTAATTTTAGAAATTATAAACTAAATTAAAAGAACTAAGTATTTCTTTAAAATTAATATTAAGAATATATATTATTATATTTATATAAAGGAAGAAGATAAGTAGAAGATAGTATTTTAAATATATTATAAGTATTTTAAGTATTTAATAATATTATTTAAATTAATTAATATACTTATAATCTTCTAAGACTATATCTATAGAGCTCTTAGTAAATTAGTAAATATAGTATATATAGCTTATTTAGATAATATTCTTATTTTCTTAAGAAACTAAGAAATCTATATAAAATACCTTTAAGCTATACTTAAATACTTAAGGAATATTAAATTTTATATAAAACTCTTTAAATATATATTCTATTAATTTTTAATTAAATTCTTAGGATTTATTCTCTCTATAGAAGGGATTATTATAGACCTAAAAAGGGTTAAAATAATTATTTAATAGGAAGAGCTAAAAACCTACTAAGAGATCTAGGTCTTTATAGGCTTTTATAATTTCTATAGGTAATTTATCTTTAACTTTTTAGTATTAATAAAACTATTAATAAATCTATTAAAGGGGAGCTAAAAGGGTAAAAAGCCTAGTAAAGTGGAATTAAATAATATAGAAAGAGGGGTATTTATATTCCTAAAGTAGGCTTTTTAGAAAGCCCCCTTACTATACTACTTTAACCCTATTAAACCTATTTAGCTTAAAATAGATGCCTTATTATTTATAATAGTAGGAATCTTATTATAGCTAGATAATAATAGCTATTTTTACTCTATAGCTTTCTAGTTATAAAAATATACTAATTATAAGTTTAGGTATAGAACTTTAGACTAAGAACTAATAGTTATTATAGAATTATTTAAATATTAGTAATATTACCTTAAAGGGATAATAAACTAAATAGAAATTCTTAGTAATTATTTTAATCTTTAGTTATTTATAAAGATATTAAAGCTAAATAGAAGGTAAGCTAAATAATATATATATTTAATACTTTATAATTTTATTA
The DNA here is from genome assembly GCA_020623695.1 of Calonectria henricotiae. Taxonomy (NCBI): domain Eukaryota; kingdom Fungi; phylum Ascomycota; class Sordariomycetes; order Hypocreales; family Nectriaceae; genus Calonectria; species Calonectria henricotiae. The sequence goes on along the minus strand of JAHVYB010000372.1, from coordinate 16,472 downwards.
TAAAATATTAACTAAGTAAATAAAATCTTACTAATAGCCTATTAAGGTAATTAGATTATAAGGGGAATACTTTATATAATCTAAACTTATTAATATTACTTAAAAAGAGATTAACTAAAATATAAATAATCTAATTCTTATAAAAATTAGAAAATAAATTAAACCTAGGGTCTTTTAGGAAGGAAAATACCCTAATTTATAAGTAAGCTAGGGCCTTAGAAAAGGAGATATAGAAGAATAAGTCTTTTATTACCTAAAATAGCTATAAGTATAATACTAAGGTATTAAAGAATATAGCTCCTAATATAATTAAACCTAAGTTAATAGTAAATTTATAAGCTTTTACCTAAGTATAAGTAAGCTAGGTTTAAGAGAAAATAGATTATAATCTATTTATTTTAGTATCTATAATTAAGAAGGCCTTAGTTAAAGAGGAAATCTTTAAAGAAAACCCCTTAAAGCCCCTAAAAAAAGTAATATACTCTCTCTAGGAAAAGGACCCTAAGATATAGCAAAGGATTAATAGGATAAAGCAAGAGATAATAAATAGAAGCCCTAGCAATTAGTCTATAAATAAATATAATCTCCTTTACTTTAAATATTAATTATTTATATTTAATAAAAAGGCTATAAAATAATAATTATTATAGCTATATTATAATAATCTATTAATAAGATATTTTAAGTAAAATAAAACCCTAAAAATAATCTAAAGAAAATTTTATTAGTTTAGTATAAATAAAGATATTTTAGAGTAGGTTTAGACCTATATAATATACTAAAGAGCTAACTATAAAAGATATTACCCCTATAGTAAACTTAAATCCTTACTAATATCCTCCTAACTATAGAAAGAAATATTAATAGACTTTATTATAAGATTATTATCCTTATTATAAAAAAGAATAAAGATAAATATAATACTTATAATTATAAATTACTTTATAAAATATATATATATAATCCTAATCTTTATTTAAATTAATATTATAGATTTAGTAAAGCTCTTTTATAATAAAATTAAACTTAAATTTAATCCCTTAAATAGGATTATCTCTAATAGGGGACTAATCTTTATAAGTAAGTTTTAATTAGAGCTATATTATTAAATAAGAATAAAATAAAAGCTTTTAATAGCTTTTTACCCCTAAACTAATAGCTAAATAGAAAGAATAAACTAAATACTTAAATATTATTTAAAGTACTTTAGTAATAAGCAATAAAATAATTAGATAGCCCTTCTAGTAATTACTTAATTTGCTTATAATAATATAAAGAACTTAATTATAAAATATAATACCTTTTAAGTATTATATAGCTATTACTTAGAGTTTTATATCTATATTAAGAATAATATTATCTAAGGAAAGGTACTAAAGGTAGATATATAAGTATACTATCTTATAAAACTAAAGGAATAATTATAGAACTAATACTAAAAAGCATTAAATAAGTAATAGAAATACTATAATTAAAAGCACTAACCCCTAACCCTTAAAAAAGGCAATTTAATTACTTTATTTATAAAGAACCTCTCCCTAAAGGAATATAAAAGAAAGCTAGCCCTAAGATAAATAAGGCCTTTTTAGGTACTAAATACTATAGGAATATAAGTATATTAATTAGTATTCCTAGAAAAATATAGCTATATTTATAATATATTTTATATAAGCTTACTAGAGCTATAGAAAAGGCATAAAACTAATAAGAATAAACTACTTCTAATACCTAACCTAGAAAATACTAACCTAAAATAAGAGATAAAATAAATTAAGAATAAAATAAAATATAAAGGAGAAATATATTACCTAATTAAGTAAATAAATTAGCCTATAGAATATAATTAATAATTATATAAAAATAAATTAATAAATATATAAAAAGTAATTTAAGACTACCTTAAATAATAAGCAAAAATAACCTAAAAACAAGGAAAACTATAAAAAGGAATTAATTCTTAAAAATAACTATATAAATATAATAATCATTATAAAACTAAATACCCTAAAAGGGCTATAATAAAGGTATAACTAAATTATACCTAGAAAAAACCTTATTTCTTTAGAATTAAAATAGAGTTTCTATAACTATAAGCTAGAGTTCTACTATAGCTAGGACTATTACTAATTTAGGTAGAAGTCTAGGAAGGAATAGTCCTAGTATTAGACCTAGACTTAAAGGACTTATTTACCTTAAGAGATTACTAGAAGAAAGTATATCCTAGCTTAATAATATAAGAATAAATATTAAGAAAGATTATCTTATTAGTATTTCTACCTTAATACTAGCCTAAGTTAAAAAGCTTTTAAATCTTATTTATAATCTATTTCTTAGTAATCTTCTAGGTACTATAGCTAGTATTATTATATAAAAGGTAAAGGTCTAAAGTATAAGTATATATAGGTAAATCCCGGGGGTTTGTAATATAAACCAGCTAAGGTTATAATAAGGGTCTTTAGTAGCTACTAGGGGGTTCTTTAGTAATAGTTTTATTAATATCTAATCTTCTCTTCTAATCCCGCTTAGGCAGGGTTATAATATATCTACTTTGGCTAGGGGTCATGTGGAGAGCTATATAACCACCTTATAAAGTATTATTCCTTTAACTATGCTAATAAACCAATACTAGACTCTTTCTCTTTTTATAGAAATAATATATACCCTTCTTATTAGTTTTAATAATTAAGTTATAATATTATCCCTTTTCTCCTTCCTCTTATTCCTCCCTTAATCTTTTATATTAAGTATAAGCTTACTATTTATTCTTATATAACCTAACCTTCTATTTAAATTATTATATTATTATTATTAATAAACTGCTCTAGTGCTTAATTAGGGCTCCCTTTTATAAATATATTATCTAGGTTATCCTTTCTATTAATCTATCTAATTTTATATAGTTCTTATTATTTATATAATTATTATAGAGCTATTATATTAATTATTAAGTGCTTTTTCTTTATTATCCCTAGTTTTATAAGGTACTTATAAAGTAAATAAGAATCTATATATATAATTATAAGGATATAAGGTATTTCTAGTCGGTTGGTAATCTGGTTAAGGGTCGTAGAAATTGTATAGGCAATATCTATGCCTATAATTATACTATAGATCTCTAATATTAGTATACTTTGGGTTATTTTTTTATACTTGGTTAAGCTATAATAGATAATGTTCCTATTTATTCTGAATATTCTATTGTCTAGTTATTTATTAGTAAGAATTATAATAAATCTAAGTTATAAGAAAAGGTTAATATTATTTATAAATATATTATTAATAAATATAAATAGCTTTACTATTAAGAGATTAAGTAGGATAAATATAAGTCTATAGTTAAGGTTTTCTTATTGCCACTTAAGGTACTTATTTAAGACTTTAATTTTTGTATTATTGGGCTCTTGGAATTATGCTGCAGTAGAGAGGTCATAGTATGCCTCTGGTTAGCAAATTAAGGCAATATATGCTCCTCGTGCTCGTTGTTCCATATATTGCTGCTTGGCAGCCTTTGGGTCCTTGGTTTTAATTAGTGTGATCTTCTTGCCCTGTCTTTTTTGCTGTATTGTAATGCTGTTATTCTTTGATAGAGTAATAATTATACTATTAAATATAAGTGGTTCCTTGATTATTAGTATTTCTTAGGGTTTGGCTTTAAAAGTAGCTTCCGTAAGCTTCTCCTCCTCTAGCTTTAGGAACACTTGGTCTAATACACTGATTATATTATCTATTTATATTCTAATAATTATAAAGCTAGGGTTCTCTTATAATAATATTAATAAGCATAGGTTAAAGGTAAATATAATCATCTAGAGCTTCTTTAAATAATGCTTATTATATATTACCTATTAGTAGTTTTCTGCCTTTAGTATCCTATAAAGTAGTATAATTATCTTTATAATTATATTCTTTAGGTACCTATATTAGATACTTATTAGGAAATATATAAGGATTATATAATTTAGTTTTATCTTTAATTATATATAAGCCTATATAATATCTTAGAGCTAAAGTATAATACCTTTCTTAATTAGGGATAGTATTAATACTAAAATTAGTCTCTAACTATATCTCTAGATTATAGGTAATTATATAAGGATTACCTCCTTGCCCTTATTAGCATAGCCTTAAATAACTAAGCATAACTTTTTATATAGTGATTTAGTATTCTTACCTTTTACTTTATTTACAATATATAATTTAAAGATTCTAATCTTATTATATATATTCTTATTAAATAAAATAAACTTAAATATACTATATTAGATTAATCCTTTAATCTCCTTTATAATTAATATCTTAAATAGTAGTCTAGGTATTATAATAATCTTCTTTTTATAGAGTTTAAGTATAAGTTTAAGATTAGACTTTTTTTTTATTAATATAAATATCTTAATATATTTAGTTTTATCTTTAAATTAATTAATTAGATTTATATTAATTATAATAGGATTCTTTTATAGTTATTCTCTACCTCTCTTTAGGATTAGCTATATTAGGGTAATATTAGTAATATTCTTTTGAGGTTATTCTTTTCTTTTTTTCTCTATTAGTGCTAAAGGTTAAGGTTTATAGGTAGGGTCCTTATTATTTTCTTGCTTACTTTCCTTGGATTACTTAGTTAGTGCCTCTTAAGGAGCTTCTTTATTATTAGGGTCTTTAAGGAATAGTTTAATAGCTATTGATTAAAATTCGGAGGGTCCATAGGTATTATTAATAATGTAGGTTTCTTTTTTAATTATAATAAGTATATGTAGTCCTATTTATCCTACTTTCTCTTGATATATATGAACCTATGATAGTATTGGGAGATTTAGGATAGTAGAGGTATTGGGACTATTATGTGTAGTAAGAGTATTAGTAACTTGCCTTTAAGTATAGATCTTATATACCTTTATTATTACTTTTTAGATTACTTTAATATATTTTATTATACTTAGTAAGGATTTAGAGTCCTCTATTATTTATAGGTATAATCTAAATACTAAGAGTATAGGTATAAGGCTATTTGGGCTAGTGGTATTATTAATAGCTTTTATTGCTGCCTAAAGAGCTTCTTTTGCTTTTATAGCTAGATCCTCTTATTAGATAATTATATATATATACTAGATTAGTATATAATATTATTTAACTTTATTAATTAAGTTATATGCTTTAATAAGTATAATTAATATAATTATGCCTTTTGTTCTTACTTTTTAGTAGAATTCTTTACTAATAAAGCTTTTTCCTAGGTTAGTAATTACCTAGTCAGGTAGTCCTATATAGGTATTAATCCAGTATATCTTTATTATCTTCTAGATAATTAGTATAGATATATTGGATAGAAAATAGGTAGTATTAAATATAATTACTTTATTAATAATATATAATATAGGTTTGCTCTTAAGATATATAATATCTATAATAATATAATAGTTAAATTTAAAATTATCTTAAATTATAAACTTAAACCTTTGGGGTACTTTAATATTTAGCTAATATTTTTAGTAGATCTTAGTTAACTTCTTAATTACTTATCTCTTTATAGAGTAGCCAGCTCTTATTAGTAGTTTATATAGCCTATTAATAGAAGGATAACTAAATTAGTAGTATAGCTACTAGAGTTTAATATTAGTAAGATTATATTATACTAAGGCTTTTTTATTATTTAATAGCTACTATAGGTATTCCTATTTCTATATAATAGGCACTTAAATATTACTTTATTTAAGATAATTATAGAGATTATAAAAGTAAATATTTAGTATATCTATATTATATAGGTATAGGAGGAATAGTATATTTATAGAAATAATATAAAATAAGATAGTTCTAAATAGTATAATAATATTTATTATACCAAGGGATAGCTATAGTATTCTCCCTTTAAATCTAATAATTACTTTTCCTACTTTAGATATATCTAATTTAGCTAATATAGTTATTATTTATTATAATATAAGCTATTATTCTTAGCTACTAGTAAATACCTTTATAGCTTTAGTATTAGGTATAATACTATAGAACTTATTTAGGCTATAGTAATTATTAAGTATAAACTTTATTATTTTTTCTTATAGTTCCTTTTAAAGATTATAAAAGGGGTCTTTTTGTATAAAATAATAGGTAATTACTTAATTTATAAGTATAGTTAAAATAAGGAGTAAGTTAATAGTATTAGTAGTGCTTATAAAATAAGTATATATTTTTATAGGAGTTACTTTAAATTAATCTTTATTATTATTACTTTCTCTTCCTTCTTTAGTTTCTATATTATTATTAAACTTATTAAGTTTAGCTAAGTATAGGTTATAAATAGCTTTACTAAGATAAGAGTCCTCTCTAATCTTCTTATGTTTTTTATATATCTCTCTTCTTTCTTCTACTATATATCTTATTAAGAAATATCCTTTTTTTAGGTATATATAGTATTTATTATTCTTCCAATATAATTACTTTAAGATAAAATTACCTTTATAATATTTACTTTAGTATCTTAGCTATAAAGGTCTTTATTAATTATTCTTATAGCCTTTATATACTTATTTTATTATAAATTATTCTTCTAATATAATTAGTATAAACTTAATATATTAGCCTAATATACTTATAATAATAAAAGCATATTAAATCTATAAATATACTTCCTTATATATTAGAGAAGGGTTTAGTATTATACTCTATAGTTCTTTAATACCACTATATATACTAAGTAATTATACTTAAGCTATCTTATTATCCTTTGGAATACTTTATAATACCTACTAGAGCACTTTAAGTTAATTAAAGAACTTATAAAGGGCTTCTTATTATTCTATACTTAGGTTTTACTTTATCTAAGTATAAATATATAGGATTTATTATTTTTAATAGTATTTATTAAGAATTTACTTATTTTCAAATTCCTCTCTTATTTCTATAAGTATTTAATTAAAAAGTATAGGTTTATTATTAATAATTATTATATTAAAGTAATATTCCTTTGCTTTCCCTTTAAGTATAACCTAGAATACCTATATATATAAGAATTTATTAATATTTATAATTAGGTATTAATTATAGAAATATTTAAATTTTAAATTAAAGTTCTTATATTTCTTGCTATTATACTTTAAATTATTAGGGTAATTCTTTTTAAGCTAAGTAAAGTCTTTACTATTTAATTTCTTACTTATTAGGACTTCTTAAGTATAATCTTAGGGCAAGAGAGTTTATTAATAAAAGGATACTATTACTATTAATTATAATATTTAGGATTAAGATAGGTATTATAGGTAATATAGGGTATTCTAAAGGTATACTAAACTTTAGTTATAAAGGGTATTTATAGATAATACTTATATATTCTAAGCTAGGATTGTCCTAATCTATACTAGTTAGGGAGGTAGTATTAGTAAAATTATAATTAGTTATAATAGTATAATATCTTATGATAGTATTATTTGCAATTTCTATACCTTTCCAGTAATCTTATAAATAAAGTAAAAGTCTTAGTAATAAAATTAGAATTCTTTGCTAATCTCTTTAAGAGCTTTAGCTTCTTCTTCTATCTAATAATAGAATTTCTCTTAGTTAATAACCTTTTTAAGGACTTTAGAAATAGGTTTTCCTTCTTTAGTAATTTTAATACTATAACTTCTAAGGAAATCATAAAATATCCTTGCTATTCTTAGCTTCTTCTAGTATTCCACTTCTCTTTTATTAAAGTCTAATTAGAATATATTAAAGAATTAGAGTCTTTTTAGGTCTTCCTACTTACTAAGTACTATAAAATATATAATTTTAGTATTTACTTTCTCTTTATTATAGGTCTTATAATTATATACTAAGTAATAGAGTCCCTATGCTTATAGGTTTACTTATAGGGCAAGCTTTATTAGGATTGGAAGCTATTTAAGAAATTCTCTTGCTTTACCTTAATATACTTTATATTTATTAAGCAATTAGGGAGTAATAATATCTAGGTCTATCTCTAATCCTTTAATATTAATATTATCTTCTTATAAGCTTAATATAATTATATTAGGGAAAGTATAATTAAGGGAATATAGGATTAAACTTCTTTAATTTATTATACTCTTTTTACTTACTAAGGTAATATATAAGTCTACTATAAGTAGGATAAAGAGGATTTTTTATATAATAGATATAGGGGATAATTTTATATTTTCTTAGGTAATTATAGTAATTATAATTAAATAGGAATATAATATTAATCTAGGTTAATATATAAGGTTTTATTGCTAGTAAACTAGGTACTTAATAATATATCTCTTTATTTAATACCTTACTAATCTATAGAATTACATCTACATGCTTTCTAAGACTAATTAGTATAGGTAAATCCTAGGGGTTTATAATATAAACTAACTAAGATTATAACAAGGGTCTTTAGCAGCTACTAAGGGGTTCTTTAGTAATAGTTTCATTAATATCTAATCTTCTCTTCTAACCCCGCTTAGGCAGGGTTATAGTATATCTACTTTAGCTAGGGGTTATATAGAGAGCCATATAACCGCCTTATAGGGCGTTATTCCTTTAACTATGCCAATGAACCAACAGTATATTCTTATAATTCCTTTTTCTAAGAATAATAAATTAATAAGTTAAATAATATATAAAAGAAATAATAAAAACTTACTAAGTAAGTAATAATAGCCTAATAAGTATATATTTAATAATAAATTATCTTAAAATTAGTAAAAATAATATAAACTTCCTAAGAAAGAAATAAATAAATAATAAAAATATAGTAAAAGTATATCTAAGGAATATCTATATAAATATACTTCTTAGTACTAATTAGATTATAGGCCTAGGATAAATAATTTTTAATAGTAAGGAATATATCTAGTAATTAAAAGCTTATTTAATAAAATAAGCAATAAATATCCTTAGAAAAAATATAAAAAGGCCTAATAATTATAATAAAAGCCTTTATCTATAGATTAATAGACTTAACCTTCTTTAGGAAGGTTATATATAGTAAATAAGTTAAGTAAGCCTATATATTATATAAATTATAAGTATCCCCCTCTATAAGGGAAATAGGCCTAGATAATTAGTAAATAAGTAATAATTATATACTAATAAATAATAAAGATATATAAATAATAATTAGTACTAAAAGTCTAATAATATATATAGTAAATAATATTAAAAATATAATAAATATACTTAATAAAAATTACTATAATTAGGATATTCTTAGGCTTATTCTTAATATATTTAGCCTCCTTTCGTAGAACACTCTAAGCATACCTTATATACTAGATAAAGGTATTACTAATACCTATAGTATAAGCAAAAGGACTAGGTATAATAATATTCAAAAAATAAGAGGAAAGGCTTAAAATATAATAATATAATAGGCAGAGGTAAATAGTCCTAAGATTTAAGGAGGGATAAAGGAAGAAGAGATAGGGGACTATTATTACAAGAGAATAATAATTTAAATAATAAATAATTAGGCAATTAAAAGGCAAATAATCTCTTAATTTTCTATTACCTTATACTTAAGGGTAATAGTAATTTATTATTAACCTAATATATAAATATCCAATATATTAGGACTAGCCTTACTAGAAATAAGTAGGAACTTATAAGTCCTTTTTACAAAGGCTTATTAATTATAAATTATAAGGCTATATTATTAAAATAAGTAATTATTACTAAGGATAGTAAACTTAAAAGGGGGGATAATTATAACCTAGCCCCTATAAGAGGACATAGGCTTAGTTAAATAAGGGATTTATAAGTAACCGCTCTTTATAAGAGCTCGGTATAGTTTTGGCTAGAGAAAGAGGGGCAAGCTTTAGTCTTATACCTTAAGTTAATATACTGTTCTACCTAGCTAATTACTATTATCTCTATTATGACCATTCGGCTAGGTATAGCTGTTATATAAAATATAATAAAAAGATAGTAAATAGCTAGAATTAGTATATTTTAATATATCTATAAATATATCTATAAATAATATTAGTTAAAATATCTATATTCTAATATTACTTTATTTATAAAGATAATATTCTTTCTAAATCTAACTTTATATATAAATATCTTATTAATTATAAACTAGATTTAATAATTATAAATAAACACACTTTTAATTTCCTAGATATTTAAAATCTAGCCTAGATTACTAATTTTCCTTGACTTTTTAGACTATCTTATATAGTATCTATTAATAACCTCTATTTTTCTTTTTAGCCCTACTTCCATTATTATATTTCTTAATAAACCTTATAATATCTATAGTCCTTTCTAGCTATTAATTATATTAGCTATTATTAATATCTTCTAAGAACCTCTTTTCTTTTAGCTTTATATTCTTAAATTTACCTAAAATATACTTATTTATTATTTTATTTATCTTTATATATTCCTTTTAAATAAAATCTTTATTATTAATATTAATATTATTTTTTTTAAAATAATTAAAGCTTAAAATTAATAATTATTATTTTTTAAAATAATATAAAATTAATAATTTTAATCTTAGATAGTATAAATAGCCTATATTAAGAGATGATCTTTTAAAGTATTTAACTAAATTAGAAGACTATTTAATATAAAGCTTATTATTAGTATATTTTAAGATAAAAGGGTATAATAGATTATAAAGAATATAATATTTAAAATATAGTTTAGATTTAGCTATTTTTAATAATATTAAAAGTAGGCTAGAATATATTAATCTTAGTATAAAAAGCTATCTTAAATATTAAAATAGATCTAATAGTAATAATTATAAATAAACGCACTTTTAATTTCCTAGATATTTAAAATCTAGCCTAGACCACCAATTTTCTATAACTTTTTAATAATAACCTTTATACTTACTCTTAGACTTATTTTTATTATAGTTTTTAATATAGATTATAATACCTATTATCCTTTCTAGCTACTTATTATATTTATTACTATTAATTTCTCTAAGAAAAGCTTCCTTTATTTTAATTATCTCCTTAAATACTATTTTATTTAATTTCTTTATAATAATATTAAATTTCTTATATTTTTTTAAATAAACTTTTTATTATTAATATTAAGATTATTCTTTTTAAGTATATAAAATTTAAATTTAATAAATTATATTTTTTAAAATAATTTAAGATTAATAATAAAGGTTCTAAATAGCCTAAGGAGCTTTTTCTTTCTAAGCTTTAATTTAAAGGTTTTAATAAGATTAAGTAAATATTTAATATAAAGTTTATTATTAATATATTTTAAGGTAAAAGAATATAATAAATTATAAAGAATATAATATTTAAAATATAATTTAAATTTAGTTATTTTTAATAATATTAAAAATAGGCTAGAATATATTAATCTTAGTATAAAAAGCTATCTTAAATATTAAAATAGGTCTAATAGAGCTTACTATTTTTAATATTAAAAGGGTATTAAGATTATAAAATATATAAAGTTGATTATTCTATTGGTTAGGGCAAAAAAAGACTAATACTATAGTTATTTAAATACTAATTATATCTGCTCCTAGAATTGCCTAGTTAAGCCTCCTACTTATATTTTAACTAAATATAAATAGATCTAATATACTTTATTATTTTTAATATTAAAAGGGTATTAAGATTATAAAATATATAAAGTTAATTATTTTATTAGTTAGGATAAAAAAAGATTAATATTATAGTTATTTAAATACTAATTATATCTGCTCCTAGAATTGCCTAGTTAAGCCTTTTACTTATATTTTAACTAAATATAAATATATATATATATATTAAAAGATCTAAGCTATTAATATCTAGCCTAAGAGGTCTAATAATAAATTTATTAATAAAATAAAAAATAAACTATATCTAAATAATAATCTAACTATTAAAACTAAAATTAAGCTTATTTTATAGGAACTTAAATTACTCTAAAGAAAGGATCTTAATTATAATAATATTAATTTTATTAAATAATAATAAAGGCTAATAAAGCTAATATTAAAATATCTTAATATATAATTTAAAACTAGCCTAAGTTCTTATAAAGAGAGATTCTTAGAAAATCTAAAAATATATAAAAGTTAGCTTAATAATATAAAATAAATATAAGGAAATAGAGATTCTAGAATCTATAAATTACTATAGGATTATAATATAATATAAATACAATAAGATAGTATATACTAGATATATAATACTCTTAGATAATTAAGGGCTTAATAAAAATAAAGAAGATCCTATTAATATATATAAGATCTTAGATATACTTTATAAGGCCTAAGAATAAAGTATTAATAATAAAGTATAAAGTATAAATAATATAATTAATATAAAAGACCTAGATACTATAAAGAATAATATAGTAAAATAGGCTAGACTTAGGTTAACAGGTAATTATTATACTAATATAGATAGTTATAGTAATACTATTAATAATAATAAGTAATATTAGGAAGAGGAAGGTAGAGGTAAAGGCAATAGAAAAAGTAAAAAAGAAGAAGATAGAAGAAAATAAAGAAAATAAAAATAAAGAAGATAAAGATAAAAAAAAAGATAATAATCTTAAGCTAGATAATATTAGTAGATTAGATATTATTACTATATCTAGAATCTTCTTAATTAATATAATATTAAATTTTAATAATACTAAGAAACTAAACTTTTTATATAATACTATAGAAAGTAATATAAAGCTATATTATAATTAAATATAGCTTAATAAGCCTCTTATTATATTTTTATTATATTATAATCCTATAGTAATTTGTAGATTCTAGTAGGATACTAGCCTAGATTCCCTAGACCTCCTTTCCTTCTTTAGTTCTTTTATTTTAATTTCTTTATATTATTTCTATCTACTATCTAGCTATAATATAACAATCTTTTAGAGAAAAAACCTCATACTTAGATTACCATTAGTATCAAAACCTCTAGGAGATCTATATCCCTAAATTGCATCTGCTCTCTAATGTAGAGTAAGCTGCTAGGGTTAGTATTTGACGTGGCTAGCCAAATTGGCTTTGGGTGCTGCCGGATTCGAACCGACTCAGTTTGTCCCTGACCAAGGTTCCCAATCTTGGTCGCTGATTTAACTGTACCAGTAGTGCAGCCAACGCACCACTAGCCCCCTTAGTTCTTTTATTTTCGGAATCTCTATTTGTTTTTTTTTGTTTTTTTTAAAAAAAAAACCCTTTTTCTAATTACTTAACTTAACCTATATAAAATAGGATGCTTTCTTATTTAGCATTTAATTAGACTTTATAAGGAGTAGTAAGAGCTTTATTATAATTATTCTAGTTATAATTATTTGCCTATAAAAACCCTAGTAGGGAAAAATAACTAGTTATAATAACTGTTTTACCTATTTCCTGGGCCGGGGGCTGGTGCAGGGAATTAAACCCCGGTCTCTATAAAAAACACAGCATGCTAACCACTGTACTATACTACCTTGGAGTCTCTATTTTCTTATATATTATTTTATATTATTAAGCTAACTTTTATATATTTTTAGATCCTTTAAAAACCTCTTTTTATAAGAACTTAGGCTAATTCTAAATTATATATTAAAATACTTTAATATTAGCTTTATTAGTTTTTATTATTATTTAATAGAATTAAGATTATTATAATTAAAATCCTTTCTTTAGAGTAGCTTAAGCTCCTATAAAATAAGCTTAATTTTAATCTTAGTAATTAGATTATTATTTAAATATAATTTTTTTTATTAGTAAATTTATTATTAGATCTCTTAAGCTAAATACTAATAGCTTAGATATCTTAATATATATATTTATATATAAAGTTAGATTTAGGAGGGGTATTATTTTTATAAATAAAGTAATATTAGAATATAAATATATTAATTAATATTATTTATAGGTATATTTATAATTATATTAAAATATACTAATTCTAGCTATTAGCTATCTTTTTATTATATTTTATTTCTATTAAAAAAAGCATTATAATTTTTATTTTATATTACCTTTAGGCTTTTAAGGTAATTATAAGTATAAGGGTAATTATATTATAGGATTTAAAAGTTTAAAAGTTTAATATACTTCTTAGTATTATTACCTTATTAAGCTATTTCTCTTCTTAGGGGAATATAAATTACTTTTATACTTTAATAGCTTAATAAGCCTAATATTAATTATATATTAATAATAAATATTTAATAAAATAATACTTTTAATAGTTTAAGTAAGGAAACCTATATTTATATTAGCTAGGGTAATAAGTTTATTAATTAATTTAAACTATAGGTATTTCTAAAAACCTTTCCTATATTATTTTTATATAGTTTAGGAGGACTATAGTTTACTAATAAAAAGATTTATAATAATAAAAGAGATTATTAATAATACTAAGAAACTATAAATATCCTAAGAGTAAAAAGATAATATAAAATATAATTATTTAATTTATTTATATTTGGTTAAAATATAAGCAGGAGGCTTAACTAGGCAATTCTAGGAGTAAATATAATTAGTATTTAAATAACTATAGTATTAATCTCTTTTTACCCTAATCAACAGAATAATTAACTTTATATATTTTATAATCTTAATACCCTTTTAATATTAAAGATAATAAACTCTATTAGACCTATCCTAATATTTAAAATAGCTTTTTATACTAAGATTAATATATTCTAGTTTACTTTTAATATTATTAAAAATAGCTAAATCTAAATTATATTTTAAATATTATATTCTTTATAATTTATTATGCCCTTTTATCTTAAAATATATTAATAATAAACTTTATATTAAATATCTACCTAATCTTATTAAGACCTTTAAATTAAAGCTTAGAAAGGAAGGGCTTCTTAGGCTATTTAAAACCATTATTATTAACCTTAAATTATTCTAAAAGATATAATTTATTAAATTTAAGTTCTATATACTTAAAAAGAATAATTTTAATATTAATAATAAAAAGTTTATCTAAGAAAAATATAAGAAATTTAATATTATTATAAAAAAATTAAATAAAATAGTATTTAAGAAGATAATTAAAGTAAAGGAAGCTCTTTTTAGAGAAATTAATAGTAATAAATATAATAAGTAGTTAGAAAGAATAATAAGTATTATAACCTATATTAAAAACTATAATAAAAATAGGTCTAAGAGTAAGTATAAAGGTTACTAAAAAGTCATAGAAAATTAATAGTCTAGGCTAGATTTTAAATATCTAGGAAATTAAAAGTGTGTTTATTTATAATTATTAATATTCCTTGGTATTACTACCTTATTAAGCTATCCCTCTTCTTAGGGGGATATAAATCACTTTTATACCTTAATAAACTAAGGTAATTTTTAAGTACTATAAAAATTATTTTACTTATTATTATTTCTTTACTTTTTTAGTCTTTAATATATAAATATAATTATATAATTAAAAAGCTCTTATTGTATTTTTATTATATTATAATCCTATAGTAATTTATAGATTCTAGTAAGACCTTTCTTCCTTTATTAGTTCCTTTTTTTATATTTATTTTATTCTAAATTTAATTATCTATATTAAATTATTAAGCTACTTATTATTACTATTTATATTCTCTATAAATCTCTTTTAAGAGTTATTTAAACTAAGTCTTTTTTTTATAAATAATTAATAGTTTAATATTAGCTTTAATATATCTTATTATTAAATAATAAATTTAATATTATTATTATTAAAGCCTTTTCTTTTAAATAGCTTATACTCCTAAAAAATAAGCTTAATCTTATCCTTAGAATATATAATACTTTAATATTATAAATAGTAAATTTCCTTATTAAAATAGTATTTATTTATTATAGTAAATTAGATATTAATAGCCTAAATCTTTTAATATATATATTTATATATAAAGTTAGATTTAGGAAGGGTATTACCTTTATAAATAAGATAGTATTAGAATAATATTTTAATTAATATTATTTATAAATATATTTATAAGTATATTTATAGGTATATTAAAATATACTAATTCTAGCTATTAACTATCTTTTTATTATATTTTATTTTTATTAGAAAAAGCTTTATAGTTTTTATTTTATATTACCTTTAGGCTTCTAAGGTAATTATAGGTATAAGGATAATTATATTATAGGATTTAAAAGTTTAAAGATTTAATATATTCCTTAGTATTATTACCTTATTAAGCTATCTATCTTCTTAGGGGGATATAAATTACTTTTATACCTTGATAATTAAAAAGCTAATATAGTCAGGGTTGTGATTTTAGTTAGTTAGTAATTACTAAGACTAATTTTTTTAGTAATTAGTTAGTAATTAGTTAATTTAAATTAGTAATTAGTTAGTAACTACTTTAACTATTACTAACTAATTTTTTTTAGTAATTAGTTAGTAATTAGTAAAAGATTTTAGTAATTAGTAATTACTAACTAATTTTTTTTAGTAATTAGTTAGTATTTAACTAACTAACTAATTTTTATTTATAAAATTATTATTATTATTATTATTTTCTTTTTTTCTTTTTTTATTATTATTTTTATTATTATTTTTATTATTATTTTT
>JAHVYB010000371.1:0-19577 GCA_020623695.1 Calonectria henricotiae | reverse complement strand
AATTACCTTAGAAGCCTAAAAATAATATAAAATAAAAACTATAAAGCTTTTTCTAATAAAAATAAAATATAATAAAAAGATAGCTAATAGCTAAAATTAGTATATTTTAATATACCTATAAATATACCTATAAATAATATTAATTAAAATATTATTTTAATACTATCTTATCTATAAAAGTAATACCCCTTTTAAATCTAATTTTATATATAAATATATATATTAAAAGATCTAAGCTACTAATATCTAATTTACTATAATAAATAAATACTACCTTAATAAGAAAATTTACTATTTATAATATTAAAGTATTATATATCCTAAGAATAAGATTAAGCTTATTCTTTAGGAATATAAGCTACTTAAAAGAAAAGGCTTTAATAATAATAATATTAAATTTATTATTTAATAATAAGATATACTAAAGCTAATATTAAATTATTAGTTATTTATAAAAAAAAGACCTAGCCTAAATAACTCTTAAAAGAGATTTATAGAGAATATAAATAATAATAATAAGTAGCTTAATAATTTAATATAAATAATTAAATTTAGAATAAAATAAATATAAAAAAAAGAAACTAATAAAGGAAGGGAGGTTTTACTAGAATCTATAAATTATTATAGGATTATAATATAATAAAAATATAATAAGAAGGAATATTATATTAGTAATATTAGAGTTAAAAAATTCTATTATAACTATATCTAAGTAAGCTATTACTAGATTATTATATATTTTAGCTAGATAATATCTTAATAAAATAATAAATATATTTTTTAGATTAATTATTTCTTTTTTTAGTAGTTTTAGTTATAATTTTTAGTATATTAGTAAATATATATAAGTTTTAGTATATAAAAGGGAAAGGAAATAAAATAATTATAATTAGTAAGAAATTTTAAGCTTTATATAATATTATTAAGCTAAATAGTAATAGCTATTATAGTAAATAGCAATTCTTATTATAATATTTATAGTAGTAAAAAGGTTATTAATTTCTTTTTATATAAGTAAAATAGCTCCTATTTTAGTAGCTAGGATCTCTATTTCCTTTGTTAAAATAACTAGAGAGCTAGCTAATCTAGCCTGCTATAGCTATAAGCTATTATAGCTATAGTTAATAGTCTATTAACAATAGCTAATATTAATAGCTGGTTCATTGTATTAACTATAGCTACCATAGCTATTAGCCTGACGAGGCTGTTAACGGTAGCTGTGACCGCGGGGGCGGTCGCAACAGCTAGATAGTCGGGATCAGCATTGTGGTCAGTAGCCCGTTGAGGCTGTTGACTGTAGCTAGCTGCTGTGACCGTCGGGGCAGTCGCAACAGCTGCAAAGCCGGAATCAACCCAATAGTCAATAGCCTGCTCAAGCTGTTGACCGTAGCTAGCTGCTGTGACCGTCGGGGCGGTCACAACAGCTGACCTTTTCAATCCAACAGCAGCAGCTGCGGCGGCAACCTGTGCTGTGTGCCTTCTGTTTCCTCCAGTAGGTCCGGCACCGACCCCTGTGGTCTGCTTGAAATGACTGGAATAGCTGCAGCAGCAATAGCTAGTCCAGCAGGTCCTTAGACCTATGTACAGCTTGCCTAGGCTCATGGCTCTCTCGCAATGTGCAATTGCTACTACTTGTTATGGTATATTCCGTGGGTCGAATCCGATACTTCTAGTATTGAATTCAATAGTCGACCAGCTGCATCTGGTAGGGCATCACGCTCACGGCTCACGGCTCTACGTAGGTCTTGAGATATGAATTGTGTAATGGTTGTCTCTCCTACAGTCTTAGTAGCAATTCCAGCCTTTAGGGGCTGGTCTTGTCACCTGACTAAGTAGCTAATTCTAGCACGTAATACATAAGGCGCACACGTTCCATGGCTTCATCTCAAGTGGATCTTGCGGGTGTGCCCGTATCATGGCACTCAGCTATGGCGATTTCTGATACTGTCATAGTGGGCGGTGTCAATCATAGCCTTGGAACGAAACTCCGTACAAAGAGCTGTACGAGGACGTTGATGTAACTTTTTAACTTGGTCATTCACTAACATTGGCTTCAACACAAGCGGAAAGTATTTTCTCGTGGCATTCGACCGATAGATACTGTCGGAAACCAGTTTAACATATAGTGTTCCCAACCTGCTTGGGCATGATTATTTGTTGGCTGTGCACAGCATTGATATTCTTGTAGGAGGTCGTGGCGTCTTTGGTGACATCAGAGAAACTTGATGAGACCTCTCTCTTTCTTGAGCATCCGCCATACTCAGCCCAAGTTTCAGCGTATAGTCGGGGAAATGTCCGCAGTACCATAGAATGCATATCTCCGTAACAACAAAGCCCGTACATGATCCGTGGTCTCTTTAGCCCCTAACAACTCTCGTCTCTGAGGACTCAGTCACGTGCCCATGCTAGGCATTGTCGTTAATGGAGGTTTGGCATATGCGGTGGCGACCCATAATAATATGCGGTACGTACCTTCCCAGATTACTGCGCACGCTATTGAAAATCACCATTGTGGTGTTGATCGGGCCGAGTATCAACCTGAGGGTCGAGCCCGTTCATTCCCGGAGGACAAGCAAGCAAACCGGTCACTGATGAAAGGCTTGGCTTCTTTACAACCTTAGCCATTGGGTCCCTGGTAAAATCTTGTAGAAATGCGTGAAATTATCTCCCTCCAGCTAGGGCAGGCAAGCAATTATGCGGCCACCCACTTTTGGAATGCACAGGTTGAATCCTTACTATCAACATCGCCAGGCTTACAAACAATGCTGACCAGATACAGGAGTCCTACTTTACCTATGCCGCAGAAGAAAATTCCGTCGTGGACCACAATGTTCACTGGCGACCTGGCGTAGGCTCGGATGGATCCGAAACATTCTTGCCCCGGACCGTCATCTATGATCTGAAAGGTGGCTTTGGATCACTTCGCAAGATCAACGCCCTCTATGAGCCCGAGCCCGAAACCACTCCCGATGCCCTCTGGTGAGTTGGCGAATCCTCTTCAAATAATCACCGCAGCGCCCTGACCCAGCCCCCTCAGGTCGGGATCATCGACCGTACACAAGCAGCAGCCTATTGAACCCAGCCCTTACCAACAGAGCTTGGATACTGGCACCACCCCTCCCAATTTGACAACATCTGCTGTTAGATACTGGTCTGACTTTTCTCGGGCCTACTTCCACCCTCGATCTCTGGTCCAACTGTATGATTTTGAACTCAACTCCACCACAATGCCGTTTGAGCGGTTTGGCATGGGCACGGAGCTCTTCAACACCCTTGACAAGGAGCATGAATTATTAGACCGGGACTGGCGCCCTTTTGCGGAGGAATGTGATCTTATGCAAGGCATCCAGGTTTTTACCTCCGTCGACGACGCCTGGGGTGGGTTTGCCTCTTCATACATCGAGTCTCTGAGGGATGAGTACCCCAAGACGTGTATTTGGGTTTGGGGTCTTCAGAGTCCCATGCTTGACACCCCCCAGGCAAAGCGTCAGCTCCGTCTTGTCAACACTGCACACAGCATCGATAGAATGTGCGACCAAGCATCCACGTTTGTCCCACTGGCTTTACCCGAGGCGGACCTCCCTGCTGGCCTGGAAATTGACAACAGGTCAATGTGGCATACGTCTGCTGCCATGGCGGCTGCCATTGAGACAGCTACCCTGCCGTCACGCCTAAAACAGGACAGCTGTGGCCAGCCAGCCTCGCTTGACTACCTGGCTGAATGCCTGAATCCGGCCGGGAACCAACCTTTAACAACTATGCAAATGTCCATTGAGCCCACTGCAGATTCTCCAAGCGATAACCGTATCGATATTGATTTCTTTCAGTTAGGGCGAGCCCGTGGCACGCAAAAAGATCACCATACTAAAATATTCGGCGAAGTCATATCGGGCCGTTCCTATAAGCCCCTTGATGATGATGATGATGACCTCCCTGATAAATACGACCGCCTTGCCATTGGGATGTCTGTAATTCGCAAGTATGTCGTCCCACAACACCATCCAATGAACCCGCATCGAAATACCATACTGATTTGTTAGATATGAAACCTCACTTAAATTTCCGTTGCTTGATAGCTACCCTGCCATTTTCCCACACACCACTGACCGGGTAGAGGTTGGCATCCTCACTCGCTTGTCTACCAACACTTCAATATCGTCGCGGATAAAGAACCTGAGATCCGATGTGACTCGGTTTGTTAGACTCGAAGAACGCGAGGCCCTTGGCAATGGATTGGCTGAGCTTGCCGAAGCATACCGAGAGGATTGGTCGAGTGGTAGCGACAATGATGACGACGATCTCTGAGTTTACCAAAATTTAAATGCGAATGTCACAAAATCTACTGTGCAAGTCGGGTGTAAACCTCTAGTTTAGGCATGCAAACAGTGGACCCTGTTGTGATGTATACATCCCGGAATTCAAGTTATATTTATCTAGCAAAGCCGACATCCTGACTACAAACACGCAAAACTAAGATTGTATAGATCTAGGAGATTTACCCGTACGCCGTCCATGGCTGGGGTTATGACGCCTGATACATCTAATTCACGTCGTGATTTCCTCTAGAGTAGTCGACCTTCTTTGCGCACTTAATGCGTATCTGCTATGGTTATTAAATGTATTGGAGGAGCTAATATTCGACGGCATTATCGTGACAATATCGCCATTTGCACCAAAGGCGAAATGATTTTGTCCTGAGCCCAACTCAGCGGGCCAGTAAATAAAAAGAGCAACTTTTGGTGTACGTTAGCTATTAGTGAAAACCAACCTGAAGACGTCCCTCTAGCAGAGGCTTGTCCAAGCTGTGAAAAGTCGCTACGAAGCCAACTATAATTGGGCTGGACATTCCGAGCTTGGCATCTTCTCAGAAAATGCCCGGGGAATGTGAGGAGGGCATACTCAGCCAGCGGCCGCAACCGAGGTTTGCTGTCGTTTTGCTGCCGGTGGAGGGGTTTCCTGTTCACCAATCAGTTTGCCCAGTCTCGATTGATATGCTAACGTAGCTGGTGCTACATTGGGAGTTGGGAAGCATATGTCAAATACCTCTGCAGGGGCCCGTTTCTTGTTGGTACCCTTGGCACCACCTGATTTCTTTTGTGGTTTCTTCTCGCCAGCTTCGAACACGTCGTCGGGAAGGTTGAAACTCAGGGAATGTCAGCCGCAAAACGTTGAGAAATTTCAAGTTAGCATCCAAACTCACTTTCGAACATGTTGGATACCAATCGACACGAATTCTTTCAATTCATCTTGGTACTTTTGCCATTGGGTGCAGAGCGTCTTGAATTCGTCTACTTGGTATGACAGATCGAGGGATTTGGCGTCTGTCAGGTTAGCATTGTTGGATTTTGAACAAAAGTTCTGAACGCGAATATCTCAGAGCGTTGCCTGCGCCCGGAGCCAACTGTTGGAACTTACTGCTATCGAGCTCGAGACCAATATAATGGGTGGTGGTGAAGACGTCAGTTGGAGAGTTTTCTATGCTGTTATCTGGAAGCTCTGGTTTAGGCTCAGTTTGTCCATCAGCAACATCTGTGACAAGGAAGTCAAGGCTACCGTCTTGAACTTGTTCGATTTCGCTGTCATTCTTGCAACGGTGCCGTCGGTCATATCCTTTGTTAAATGCATGCGCAAGTGCTATTGATTGATGCTGCTCGAGCTTTTGAACAAGCATTCGGACTTTGGATTCAACGTATCCAGACCAAATCTTGTGGGCTTCCTTGGTCTTGCTCGCAGAAATGACGGAGATATAGTATTTGTAGCCTGCGGTGAAAAACGTGTGCTTGACAAATAGATCGCTCCAGGGGCGCTTGCCTATCATGATGCTCTCCGATAGCTCAAGACCCCTCTGCAGTTCCCGCTTGATAATTGTCATCGACGATCGTGTAATGTTGAACGTAGCGCACATGGATGGGTAGGCTGGTGTGATGACGGGCATCAAGTGAAACGAATCTCCTTTGTAGAGCTAGTAGAATTGCATCAGCTAGTCGATTATAGAAGTAAGAACGATGTAGCGTACCTTCGGATTCCACACACGAACAGGCAGAGGGCCACTTTCTATTGGCTTGAGGAGAACAGGCTGTGGCCATCGCCATTGACTCATGACAAGAAAGAACTTATTGACGATTACAGACGTTTCGGCCTTGGGGTAAAGTTGACAAACGCGTGCAACGAGCATAGCCCATGCTACACCACCAGGGAAGCCCATAATATTAGCGTAAACAGCGCGACGCTGTGCCCACAGCTTGATTGCTCGCAATGCAAGCTTGAATGTACTCTGTTCGGGAACCAATGCTAAAATCTCATCGGTGACTCTGGTTCCGTTCAGAGAGCGTAATTCGGCCTCGTCCAGACCTCGCAGTAAACCTGAATCCTTAAGATCTCGGAAGTCAGGCGATATCTGCTTCTGGATGATCCTAGAGAAAATCAGGTCAATGCTTATGCCGGAGTATTCAAACTTGATGATGGGCACAAAAGCATCATTCACCACGGCGAGATCCGTGATGGCACCTTTGGGAGCCATGTCAACTAGTAAGTCAGGGAAATGTTTGAAATAGTCGTCGCGGTTGACATATTTTGGAGCGACAATGAGCGTGTCGATATCGGAGCCTGGACCATAGACGCCTAGGCGGAAACTGCCGTAGGTGAAGACCTTGCCCCTTGCATTTCGAATCAGTACTTCGTTGTTGGATTCTTTTTCCTGAGCGACTCGGCGAACGAATTCATCACAGATCGTCTGTAGGGACTCGAGGACTTCGACTCTGAATGACACGTCAGCGTTGATCCGAGGCTAGCGTAGAGCTGTCCAGACTTGCCTCTTCTGGGTGTCGGACGGGCTCTCAAATGTTTTCTGGTTTTTAAGTTCTTCAATGAGGGCATCGCTAGCACGTTTTTCCGATTCGGTGGGCAGCATAACAGATATGGGCGGCGTAACGCCGTACGCCTGCTCACCTGCCATGGTCTCGGTCAAACTACAAGCGGTTACGGTCTGGTCGAGATGGAGGGATAGTTAGAGAGTTGCGTAGGAAAGCGAAGGCCGAGGGCGACAGGTAGGGAGATGAAAGGGTGGAGATGATCGACGAGAAGGCTGAGGAGAATTCCGAGCCAGGGCGAGGGAAGGGCCTGTCGACGATGGAGTTTGGACCTTGTGTCGCAGTTTGGTACGGCCAGTTGGCGACCTCAGAGCGTAGCGTTGGAAAGGGGGGAGGATCGATGAAAAGTGGCACAGTATCTGGTATGGATGCGTAGGATATCGAGGGTACGTGCAAGGAGGTGAGAGGTATGGTCGGAAAAGAATGCGTGTGGGCGTTTGGTTGAGGAAGTGTGGACGCGTTTGCCAGACGTGTTTCTCCTCAGGGCGAGAGTGGGCAAGGCTGCATGCAAGGTTTGAGGTTAGACAGGCGCGCGGCAAACGGCTAGCATGTGAGCGTCTGGCCTGAGGCAACAAGGTGTTGCTGTATTCGGTGATATCCTGGAGCAAAGTACTGGAGCTGGCCTTGAGGAGCTATGACTAGATACAGTGAGTGCGCAGTGCGTTAAGTGGGTGAGTATGTCGCACGGGCATCGCTTGATGGCACGGGGTCTTTTTTCCCTTGGTCTGGAGGTGACGCGAGCAGGAAACGGATACCAGAAGGTGACAGGGGTTTTGGTAACGCTGGCTTTCGGTGCGTGTGGGACGGCATTAACAGGGTACCTGGCCACTGTGTCAAGGTACCCGACTCCCTCAGATGCTATGCCAATGTCTGGGGTCAAGGTACCTTGTCTTCAGTCAGTGAAGGGCACACATCTGGTCCCTTACTAGAAACCAGCTGGAACATGTAGCGTCTTAGCTTAAGCCGCCCCTTTACTTCAATGAGCCGTTTCACCAAAGAACAATACGTAAAGGAAGGACAACTTCAGTACTCACTCATCGCCAAGGTAGCTCGATTAATTGATTTAGGTTTACGTATCTAGCCAGTGATCATTTTTGTCTGCAGATGTATGGGTGAGGCTTGCCATGGCATGTATGAACCCACTCATGCTGCTGGGGGAAATGCTGATTACAGCCTGTCGTGTTCAATGGCTCAAGGGGGCCGGGCGAGACCCAACTCAGGTGGGCGCTATTTTCCATGTTCTGCATCAGGTGGGCCAATGTTGCGGTTGTGTGGTGACATATGCATAAATCGGGGTTTATCCCCTCGTTCTATGGCCAAAAGCCCAATCCGCTGCCCTGCCACTTAACGACTCTGGGCGAACGCGAACGCGGTCCAAACCTTAAAACGTATTTACTGGATGCTTGATTTCACCCTGGCTCGACGACGGAAAATCGCCGACGCATCATCATATACAACTCGAGACGGTTCGTTTGACGAGGGTTCTCGTGGCTCAACTCCTTTTATTTTATTTTATTCATTTCCCACACTCTCTATCTGCCTCTGCCGCTGGCGTTTGATACTTACGTGCGATGCCGCCCTCCACCAAGCGTGCTCAGCGGACCCGTCGCGATCCGCGCAAGGGTGCAGCCACGACACCCGCTGACCTCGAAGATTCATCACCTAGTCGCCCTGCGAAGAGACGCAAGAAGGTTCGCTTTATGCTCTTTAAAATGCTTATGGTACTCGTTGTTATACCTGACATGCTAATTTATTCCATGCATAGCTTCATGACAACGACTCTCCCCCCGCGACGGACGATGATCAGCTAGTGTCCCAAATCACCCAGCAGCTGAGGACCCAGCCTGTTCAGGCCAGCAAAGATCATGCCAATGCCATCCATGAGGCCAACGGCGATGGCGTCAAAGCCTATGCGAAGATCTCAGCACAGGACTGGACCTTCTATATAACTAAGCTCGCTGTCAATATTGGCCGAGCGCCCGAAGTGTCCCATGCCAACAACACTAGCGAGAATGAAGAAGATCAGGTTCATATCGACTTGGGTCCTAGCAAGATGGTATCTCGAGAGCATGCTGCAATCAGCTTTGATTCTAAAGATGAGAAGTGGTTCCTTCGTGTCAAGGGCCGAAACGGCGCGAAAGTCGATGGCCAACCCCTCAAGTCTGGACTATCACACGCTCTCACCAGTGGCCAAGTCATCGAAATCGGAAACGTCGAGATGATTTTTGTGCTTCCATCCGAGATCAGTCCCTTGCACGTTCACCCCGCGTTTTTGCAACGCTGTGGACTCAGCGCCGACACTCCCCAAGCTCGATCCTCTCGTCGGCAACCCCCCATTGCCCCGGCACCTCCCGAGTACAAGCGACCAGGCACGCCACCTTCCGCCCAAAGCCTCAGCACTTCTCATACCAAGTCGCCCGCAGCCAGCACTCCTGCTGTTATGGTAGGTGCAAACGGTGTCGACCTCAGCCAAGACGAGAATCAACACATCAAACCCCAATACAGCTACGCGCAAATGATCACCCAGGCAATCTTAAATGCTCCCGATGGGAAGTTGAACTTGAACGGCATATACACCTTCATTATGAGCAGTTACGCATATTATCGACATCAGCAGGCTGCAGGTTGGCAGGTAGGAACTTCCGCAGTGAGCTGGGTTGAGTGAGATTTCGCTAACTTGATCCAGAATTCAATTCGCCACAACTTGTCATTGAACAAGTCCTTTGATAAGGTTGCTCGTTCGACTGATGAGCCAGGAAAGGGCATGAAGTGGCAGATTGTGCCGGAGGCCCGAGAAGAAATGGTTCGCAACGCTTATCGAATTGGGCGTGGTGGTCATCGAGGGTCGTCAGCCCCCTCTTCTCCCAGCCAACTGAGCTATATCACTCATGGCCCGAGAGATATTGCGTCTCGGGAGCCCACTTCTGCCCGTAAACGTCGAGGCTCGCCACCAGCGTCTCCGCCACCACGGCCATCATCCATTCTTATCGCACAGTCAACCCCTGATCGGCCATCTGACCGATCTCTTGGGAGAAGTGCGACATTGACTGTTGATGGCAGCCCGTTGCCCCGACCGAGAAAGTCCACAGTGACAGACTCGTCTTTCTCATACCAGCCCCAGTCTCCCACCCTTACATCCTCCTACCTGCAAGATGATGGTAACTCTTTTGTCACACCTGCCCCCCCCAGGGTTCATCCCAAACTGGCTCCTCCGAGCACGGCACAGAGGCCAAGCCAACACATGCCAACAAGTTCTCCGGCACCATTTTGGAAGTATGCCAATATTGGTAGCACCCCCTTAAAACCCTTGGGCACCTACGAACTAAGTCCATCAAAACCCGGGGGTGGGTTACCACCACAGAGTAGTAGCCCTCCTAGTGGAAACAAGTCTCCTCCTAGTAGTCCGTCGCGACCGCAAAGAGGCAGCCCACAACAAGTTGAAGATCTCGACGAGATGGAGGAAGAACAAGGTTTTGATTTGGCCAAGTGCGTTAACCCGCTTCGCATTACATTCTCGAACTTGTACTGACTGGATTGCAGAGGGTTTCAGAGTATCGGATCCTACCACGCCCCGGTCGGTAGAGGTGCATCTATTGCAAGTACATTGAAAGGACACAATTGATGCTGTGACGACAATTATGATTATGTGGGCATGGAACGGTGGGCAGTAGTGTACTATGGAGTATCCTAAGTCTTGAAGCCATTTATCGACGAAACGACTTAGATATATCTCATTCCTGAATGCAATATGCCGTCCTTGTATGATATTGATCCAAGTGTCATCTACATGAAACTTCCCGCGAGCAGTAGTCACCAGCCACAAAGCCATACCGGTAATATTAACTGGGTTTATTGTAGCCTACCAGATTGTGAACATGCATTGTTCGCTTGAGTATCTGCGATGATTGTTGACTTGATTGAAAAGATCAAGCAATGGCTCAGCCAGGTAATAATCCTGGGAGCACACAAGGCAATACAATCAATTTGGATATAGCATATGGATGGAATCAATAACAGCCCCTTGTCATCCACGTAGCATTTCACCTCTGATGGAACGACTTTGAGATATACCTATGAAACGTTGATAGAAATCTCTACGCTATCTATAGTAGGACTTTAAAAATTCCAAGGAGTTCCTAATTACGCCTATTACTCTAACTATAATATATAATATTTAGCAAGTAGTTCTATGGTTAAATAAGGCTTAATTTCCATATTAAATATATTAATAAGCTAGTTAAAGATATAAATTTACTATAGTATAAAGTAAAATTTTGTATTTATTTTTATTATATTATAATTTTATAGTAATTTATAGATCCTAGAATATTAAGGTATAAAAGTAATTTATATTTTTCTAAGAAAAGGGATAGCTTAATAAAATAGTAATACTAAAAAGTATATTAAATCTTTAGATTTTTAAATCTTATAATAATTTATAGATTCTAAAATCTCTATTTCCTTATATATTATTTTATAGTAGTATAGTATAGTAGTTAGTATACTATATTTTTATAAAGACTAGGGTTTAATTTCTTATACTAGCCCTTAGCCTAGGAAATAGATAGAGTTAATTATAACTAGTTATTTTTTCTTACTAGGGTTTTTATAGATAATAATTATAATTAGAATAATTATAATAAAAGGCTCCTATTTATATTTAGTTAAAATATAAGTAGAAGGCTTAACTAGGTAATTCTAGGAGTAGATATAATTAGTATTTAAATAACTATAATATTAGTCTTTTTTTACCCTAATTAATAAAATAATTAATTTTATATATTTTATAATCTTAATATCCTTTTAATATTAAAGATAAATTTTTTTTTTTTTTTTTAAAAAAACCCTTATCTAATTACTTAACTTAACCTATATATATAAATAGGATACTTTCTTATTTAGTATTTAGTTAGATTTTTTTATAAGAAGTAATAAGAGCTTTATATTATAATTATTTTAATTATAATTATTACCTATAAAAACCCTAGTAGGGAAAAATAATTAGTTATAATAACCCTTTTTTACCTATTTCTATAACCTAGCCCCTATAAGAGGACATAGGCTTAGTTAAGTAAGGGATTTATAAGTAACCCCTCTCTATAAAAGTTTAGTATAGTTTTAGCTAAAGAAAGAGGAGCAAGCTTTAGTCTTATATCTTAAGTTAATATACTATTCTACCTAGCTAATTACTATTATCTCTATTATAACTATTTAGCTAGATATAGCTATTATAATTCTAAAGCTTTTACTATAGCTTCCTAGATAGTATACCTTAAGGTAAAGTTTATAACTCTATAATTATAAGTATAATTATTAGACTAGCTATTTACTTAAGTAAAGAGAGTTTATAGATAAAATAAATACCTATTAAGAATAATAATTTAAATAATCCTTTATATAAAGAACCCCTTAATTAAGAAAAAGGAAAGGAAAAGGAGATCCTTAACTCTAATCCTAATAAAACTATAGGTAAATATTTAATCCTAATTTAAATAAAAACCCCCCTAAATTAATAAGAAGTAGGCTAAGAGGGAATTAATATATAGGCTCCTTAGATATAAATATAATAGGAAATAGCTAAGCTAAGGGAATAAAATATTATCCTTATTATAATAATTAGCTAAATATAAAAGAAAGTAGAATAAAAATAAAGCTAAAGGTATAGTAATTACTTAAGTAAAGATAATAATAATAGTAAAAAGGAAAGCTAAGTAAAAGCTATTAATATAACTATTTTAAAGGTTCTAATTATTAGTTAAAAATATTAGGACTAGCTCTTAGACCTTAAGTATATAATTAAAGGTAAATCTTAAAAATATTATACTAATAAAGCTAAGATCTTATTAGTAAAAAACTACTTAAATATAAAAGCTTAATCTATATATAATAATTTCCTTTATTAATATTCTAAGGAGAAATAAATAAATCTTAAGTAAAATTAAAATAAATTCCTAGAATAGTTAAAAACCCTTATTAAGGACTAAGATAATCTCTAAGCTTTAATATCTAAGGTATATTATAATATAGTATAAAAGGAGAAATAATTACCTTTTAATTTTTATAATTATTTTAATTCCCTAGAGAAAAACCTAGGAAATTACTTAGAAATATAAAGGATAAAGGATTATTTAAATAAGCTAATAAAAGAGCTATAAGAATATATTATCTAAGTCCTTCCTAAACTCCTTATAATCTAATTAGGATTAGTTTCTAAGGCTATAATATATTAAAATATAAGTATAGGAAATAATAAAAAAAGAAAAACTTACCTAGGCTCTAATTAATTACCTTAAAAGAGATAAAAGGGTAATTAAAATAATATTCTATTTAATTACTAAAGAAACCAAAGGAGATTTAATAGACCTTCTAATTTTTACCTAAATAATATATAAACTAACCTCTAAGATAATAAAAATCCTATAGAAGAAGATAGAAAATAATAATAGTACTATAACTATAAAAGTAAGGAATATTTTATAAACTATTATAATAAGAAACTAAGAATCTAAAGAACCTAGACTAACTAAAAGGGAAAAGGTAAAAGGTAAAAGTAAATAATCCTACTAATGCCCTTATACTTATACTTAAGATTATATAATATCTATTTACCTTAATTACTATTTTTACCCCTTAAAAGCCTATTAATATTAAAATAATCCTAGATATAGAAAGTAAAACTAATATTAGTAATTAATAATTAGCTATTAGCCTTACTCTAAGAAAGACTCCTAATAAAATCCCTAATCTAATTCTAATAGAAGATTAAAGAATAAAAGCCTATAATACTTAGTACTTACCTATTAAAATATAAGACTAGTGTAAATAGATTAAAAAGATAATTTAGGTAGTAATTAGTATTAATAAGGACCTAAACCCTAAGAATAAACCTATATTACTAGGAATACCTACCTTAGCTTAACTTAATATCCTAATAAATATTAAGAACTAGATATAGGTTTACTAAATTATATAGGAAAGCTTTTAAAAAGTTATCCCTTATAAATTTAAGAAATTAGCTAAGAATACTATAAATATCTATAATATAATAATATATAAGAAACCTTACTAAATACTAAGAGATTCCCCCTCTAAAGAGCCTCTAATTAACCTTACTATCCCCTTTAAAATCCTTAATCTAAAATAGATATTCTTAGAAAAAGAATTAGGAATACTTCCCTTATATAAAATTATTAATTATAATATTAACTTAGTTAAGGGTAAAACCTTTTTATTTAGCTTAATATATCCCCTATTATAGAAGAAGCTCTAAGAATTATACTAATACCTTAAGGAAAACTTAGATAAGAGCTAAATCTAATCCTTAAAGAGCTTTATAGGAGCCCTAATCCTTTTTATATTAAAATCCAATAGATTCCTTAGATTATATATTAATTATAAAAGACTTAATATAATAATAAAGAAAAATTAATATTTTTTACCTTTAATTTTAAAAATTATAAATTAAATTAAAGGAGCTAAATATTTTTCTAAGATTAATATTAAGAATATATATTATTATATTTATATAAAGGAAGAAGATAAATAAAAGATAGTATTTTAGATATATTATAAGTACTTTAAGTACTTAATAATATTATTTAAATTAATTAATATATTTATAACTTTCTAAGATTATATCTATAAAGCTCTTAGCAAATTAGTAGATATAGTATATATAGCTTATTTAGATAATATTCTTATTTTCTTAAGAGACTAAGAAATATATATAAAATACCTTTAAGCTATATTTAAATACTTAAGGAATACTAAACTCTATATAAAACTCTCTAAGTATATATTCTATTAATCTTTAATTAAATTCTTAGAATTTATTTTCTCTATAAAAGGGATTATTATAGACCTAAAAAGGGTTAAGATAATTACTTAATAAAAGGAGCTAAAAACCTATTAAAAGATCTAGGTCTTTATAGGCTTTTATAACTTCTATAGGTAATTTATCTTTAATTTTTTAGTATTAATAAAGCTATTAATAAATCTATTAAAAGGGAGCTAAAAGGATAGAAAGCCTAGCAAAGTAAAATTAAATAATATAAAGAGAGGGGTATTTATATCCCTAAAGCAGGCTTTTTAGAAGGCCCTCTTACTATATTACTTTAACCCTATTAAACCTATTTAGCTTGAAATAGATACCTTATTATTTATAATAGTAGAAATCTTATTATAATTAGATAATAATAGCTATTTCCACCCTATAGCCTTTTAATTATAAAAATATACTAATTATAAGTTTAGGTATAAGACCTTAGACTAAGAACTAATAGTTATTATAAAGTTATTTAAATATTAGTAATATTACCTTAAAAAAGTAATAAACTAAATAAAAGTCCTTAGTAACTATTTTAACCTTTAGTTATTTATAAAGATACTAAAGCTAAATAGAAAGTAGGCTAAATAATATATATACCTAATACCTTATAATTTTATTATAAAATATTAGCTAAATAAATAAAACCCTACTAATAGCCTATTAAGATAACCAGATTATAAGGGAAATACTCTATATAATCTAGACCTATTAGTATTACTTAAAGAGAGATTAACTAAAATATAGGCAATCTAATTCTTAAGAGAATTAGAAGATAAATTAGACCTAGGGTCTTTTAAGAAGGAAAATACCCTAATTTATAAGCAAGCTAGGGCCCTAGAAAAGGAAATACAGGAGAATAAGTCTTCTACTGCCTAAAATAGCTATAAGTATAATACTAAGGTATTAGGGAGTATAGCTCCTAGTATAATTAAACCTAAGTTAATAGTAAATCTATAAGCTTTTACCTAAGTATAAGTAAGCTAGGTTTAAGAAAAAATAGATTATAATCTATTTATCTTAGTATCTATAGTTAAGAAGGCCTTAGTTAAAGAGGAGATCTTTAAAGAAAACCCCTTAAAGCTCCTAGAAAAGATAATATACTCTTTCTAGGAAAAGGATCCTAAGATATAGTAAAGAATTAATAAAATAAAGCAAGAGATAATAAATAGAAGCCCTAGTAATTAGTCTATAAATAAATATAATTTTCTTTACTTTAAATATTAATTATTTATATTTAATAAAGAGGCTATAAAATAGTAGCTATTATAGCTATATTATAATAATCTATTAGTAGGGTATTTTAGGTAAAATAGAACCCTAGAAATAATCTAAAGAAAATTCTATTAGTCTAGTATAAGTAAAGATATTTTAAAGTAGGTTTAGACTTATATAGTATACTAAGGAGCTAACTATAAAAGATATTACCTTTATAATAAACTTAAGTTCTTATTAATACCCTTTTAATTATAGGAAGAAATATTAATAGACTTTATTATAGAATTATTATCTTTACTATAAAAGGGAATAAAGGTAAATATAATACTTATAATTATAAACTACTTTACAAAATATATATATATAATCCTAATCTCTACTTAAATTAATATTATAGACCTAGTAAAGCTCTTTTATAATAAAATCAAACTTAAATTTAATTTCCTAAGTAAGATTATCTCTAATAGGGGATTAATCTTTATAAGTAAGTTTTAATTAAAGCTATACTATTAAATAAGAATAAAATAAAAGCTCTTAATAGCTTTTTATCTTTAAATTAATAATTAAATAAAAAAAATAAACTAAATACTTAAATATTATTTAAGGTACTTTAGTAATAAATAATAGAATAATTAGGCAGCCCTCCTAATAATTACTTAATTTATTTATAATAATATAAAGAACTTAACTATAGAATATAATACCTTTTAAGCATTATATAACTATTACCTAGAGTTTTATATCTATATTAAGGATAATACTATCCAAGGAAAGGTACTAAAGGTAAATATATAAATATATTACCTTATAAAACTAAGGGAATAATTATAAAACTAATACTAAAAGGCACTAGATAAGCAATAGAAATACTATAACCAAAAGCACTAACCCCTAACCCTTAAGAAAGGCAATTTAATTATCTTATCTATAAAGAACCTCTTCCTAAAGAAATATAAAAGAAAGCTAGCCCTAAGATAAATAAAGCCCTTTTAAGTACTAGATACTATAGGAATATAGGTATATTAATTAGTATTCCTAAAAAAATATAGCTATATTTATAATATATTTTATATAAGCTTACTAAAGCTATAAAAGAGGTATAAAACTAGTAAGAATAAACTATTCCTAATACCTAATCTAAAAGATATTAATTTAAAATAGAAGATAGAATAAATTAAAAATAAAATAAAATATAAAGGAGAGATATACTATCTAATTAAATAGATAGATTAGCCTATAGAATATAATTAATAGTTATATAAAGACAAATTAATAAATATATAAAGAGTAATTTAAGACTACCTTAAATAGTAAGCAAAAGTAACCTAAAAATAGAAAAGACTATAAAAGGAAATTAATTCTTAAAAATAACTATATAAGTATAGTAATTACTATAAAACTAAGCACCCTAAAAAGGCTATAATAAAAGTATAATTAAATTATACCTAGAAGAAACCTTACTTTTTTAGGGTTAAAATAAAGCCTTTATAACTATAAGCTAAAGTCCTACTATAGCTAGGGCTATTGCCAATTTAGGTAGAAGTCTAGGGAGGAGTAGCCCTAGTATTAAACCTAGATTTAGAGAATTTACTTATCTTAAGAGATTATTAAAAGAAAGTATATTCTAGCTTAATAATATAAGAATAAATATTAAAAAGGATTATCTTATTAGTATTTCTACTTTAATATTAGCTTAAATTAAAAAGCTTCTAAATCCTATTTATAATCTATTTCTTAGTAACCTTTTAGGCACTATAGCTAGTATTATTATATAAAAGGTAGAGATCTAAAGTATAAATATATTCCTATAATTCCTTCTTCTAAGAATAATAAGTTAATAAGTTAAATAATATATAGAAGAGATAATAAAAACCTACTAAGTAAGTAATAATAGCCTAATAAGCTTATATCTAATAATAAATTATCTTAAAATTAGTAAAAATAATATAAATCTTCTAAGAAAGAAATAAATAAGTAATAAGAATATAGTAAAAATATACTTAAGGGATACCTATATAAGTATACTTCTTAGCACTAGTTAGACCATAGGCCTAGGATAAATAATTTTTAATAGCAAGGAATATATCTAGCAATTAGAAGCCTATTTAATAGAATAAGCAATAAATATCCTTAGAAAAGATATAAAAAGGCTTAGTAACTATAATAGGAGCCTTTATCTATAGATTAATAGACTTAATCTTCTTTAGGAAGGTTATATATAGTAGATAAGTTAGGTAAGCCTATATATTATATAGGTTATAGGTATCCCCCTTTATAAGGGAAATAAGCCTAGATAATTAGCAAATAAATAGTAATTATATACTAATAAATAATAAAAATATATAAGTAATAATTAATACTAAAGGTCTAATAATATATATAATAAATAATATTAAAAGTATAATAAATATACTTAATAGAAATTACTATAATTAGGATATTCTTAGGCTTATTCTTAATATATTTAGCCTCCTCTTATAGAATACTCTAAGTATACCTTATATACTAGATAAGGGTATTACTAATACCTAAAGAATAGGTAAAAGGAGTAAGTATATTAATATCTAAAAAATAAGAGGAAAAGCTTAAAGTATAATAATATAATAAGTAAAGGTAAATAATCTTAAAAAATTAAAAAGGGATAAAAAAAGAAAAGATAAGAAACTATTATTATAAGAAAGTAATAATTTAAATAATAAATAATTAGGTAATTAGAAAATAAATAATCTTTTAATTTTCTATTGCCTTATACTTAAGGGTAATAGTAATTTACTATTAATCTAATATACTAATATTTAATATATTAGGACTAGCCTTACTAAAGATAAGTAGAAAATCATAAGTTCTTTTTATAGGAGCTTATTAGCTATAAATTATAAGACTATACTACTAGAATAAGTAACTATTACTAAGAATAGTAAACTTAAGGAGGGGAATAATTATAACCTAGTCCCTATAAAAGGATATAGGCTTAGTTAAGTAAGGAATTTATAAGCAACCCCTCTCTATAAGAGTTTAGTATAGTTTTAACTAGAGAAAGAGGGGTAAGCTTTAGTCTTATACCTTAAGTTAATATACTATTCTACCTAGCTAATTACTATTATCTCTATTATGACCATTTAGCTAGGTATAGCCGTTATAATTTCCCTGGGCTGGGGGCTATTACAGGGAATCAAACCCTGGTCTCTATAAAAAACATAGTATACTAACCACTATATTATACTACTAATAATATAAAATAAAAACTATAAAGCTTTCTCTAATAAAAATAAAATATAATAAAAAGATAGCTTTTCTAATAGCTAAAATTAGTATATTTTAATATACCTATAAATATACCTATAAATATATTTATAAATAATATTAATTAAAATATTATTTTAATATTACTTTATTTATAAAGATAATATCCCTTCTAAATCTAACTTTATATATATATATATATATTTTTTTTTAAAAAAAAAAAAAAAAAAAAAAATTTTTTTTTTTTTTTTTTTATTTATATTTTTTAAAAAAAAAAAAATATTTTTTTTTTTTTTTTTTTTTTTTTTTTTTTTTTTTTTAAAAAAATATAAATTTATTATTTTTTTTTTTATATTTAACAAATATCATAATAACAAAATTTATATACTCAATCACTTTAATTATTATATATTATTACTTTT
>JAHVYB010000370.1:0-20265 GCA_020623695.1 Calonectria henricotiae | reverse complement strand
AAACAAAGGGTTATTATAACTAGTCATTTTTCCTTACTAGGGTTTTTATAGGCGATAATTATAATTAAAATAATTATAATATAAAGCTTTTATTACTCCTTGTAAAATCTAACTAAATACTAAATAAAAAAGTATTCTATTTATATATATATAGGTTAAGTTGAGCAATTAGATAAAGGTTTTTTTTAAAAAAAAAAAAAAAAAAAAAAATACTACTAAGTAAAATCTATATAAAATTGGTTAGTAATTGGGCATTAAATTTCTTTCTAGCTAAGGGGAGAACTTTAAATAGTATTAGTATTTCCTTAACAAACTTAAGTCCTTTAACTTCCTTAATTACACTATAAGATATATAGCTATAAAAGCATAATATTACTAATTGTACAATCCGACTCCACTAATATTAGTAAAGGTAAGTTTGCTTTTGACTCTTATATATAATCCTAATATGCTAGTCTTTACTTGGAAGCTGCTGGTAATAAAAGGACTAGATATAAGGCTGTATATACCTTTGTTTACTAATAAAACCAGAATTATATTAAAGTTCTTAATACTAATCTTAATAAACTGCGCAATCTTAATTATAATCTTATTTATAAATATTATATATAAATTAGTCTCTTAATAGTAATTCTTAAGGAGTTTTATAAATTAAAATAAATTATATAAACCTTAATTATACTCTAAGTTTATACTTATAAATTTTATATAATACTTTATGATTTTTCTTTCTAATTCTTACTAGTCTATTTCTATTATACTTATTATATTAACTTACTCCCAGAGCTTTAGTCCTATTATACCCAAAGCAATAGATAACTAGAGTATATTAAATAAGGAGTAACTTTAACCTTCTTTGCCCTTTACTAACCCCAATTAAATATCTTATAGTTTATAATAATTAAAATAGGATATATAGTGGTCTATTTTAAAAGTTATTCTAGCCTAGGATATATAAGTAATCTAGCTTACTAGGTCCTATTGCTTTAGTGGTTGGTATCTATTTAAGAATTCCTATAGCTGGTTATTTTGTTTATTGCAAACTATTATATATATATTAATATCCTTATATTTAATATATAATTTATTTGCTTTTTTTATAAATATCTTTCTTTGCTTTATAAATTTTATAGCTTTATACTTTCTCTTTTTTTATTAGCTTAATATTATTTTAGTAGTTATTGCTATTTTGGATAATAACTTTTTGCATAGTAAATAAGAAGTAAAAATATATACTTACTTCTTACTAATAAATACTAAAAAGCTTCCAAAGTATTTATATAGTGTTAGTTATTTAATTATAATATATACTTTCGGTGGATACCTTATTTAGGGTAAAATACCTTTACTTAGTCTACTTTATTCTCTTATATAATAAGAGATTGTTTTATATCTAATAATAGATAGTATAATTATCCTTTACTTTATAATAAAATATATAATAAAAATAAATAAATTAAAAATTAATTTTTACTATAATCTTAATTTAGTACTTATCTTTATTAATTAAAAATATTAATTAAAAATATTAATTAAAAATATTAATTAAAAATATTAGTTAAAAAGTAATAATCAATTATACAATTATCTACTAAGGAGCCTTTTAAATATAAGTAATAATCTATAGAAGGCTTATTACTGATTTTATTTACTGTCTAATATTTTATCTAAACTATAGAGATAGATATTAATTATAGTATCCATAGCCCTAGTCCTAATCCAGTCCAATCTAATACAAAGCTAGATAAAGGTTTAAATCTACACTAGATAACTAGTTCCCTAATCCTTTTAGTGCTAAATATCACCCTCTCTAACTATACTAATATACTTTTCGAATTTTAGGCTATATTATATAAAATATTAAATAACCTTTTTTTGGATTTAAATAAGCATTTTAGAGTATTTTGCTTTCTTAACAAAGTTATTACTAGCAATATATATACATAGGAGCTCTCTAGAATTAGCTATATAGCTTTAGTAATAATAATAGATATAATTAAGAAAAAAATAGGCAAATTAAGACTATAAGGATAAGTTAAATTATAACCTGGTTAGTAAAATGTAGCTATTGCAATTGATTTATATTTAGCTTCTAAGGATAATATAATAAATAAGAGAAAAGTAAAAGCTCAGATAAATAGATAATTGTAAATTAGTAGGCATTAGGCAATACTTACTAGCTAAGCACTGTTTCTACTAATAATATATTTAAATAGTATAAAGAGAATAATATAAGAATTACTTAACCCTTTATATAGAATATATTTAATATAAAAGTACTACTTAATTTATTTCCAATATAGCCCTAAAATCTATAGGTTAATAGATAATAGAGAGGGTTTCCCTAGTTATTAAAGATACTATAAATATAATTAAAAGGCTGGCTAAGGATATAAGTATTTTGGTTATAATACAAAAGATAAACTCTTTAGCTAAAATTAAAGAATCTCTCTTATCTATATAATTTATATAGTTTTATATAATATACTTATTATTTTCTAGTACTAGAGATAGAATATAGCCTTTATCTTATATATCTAGTTAAATATAGT
This sequence comes from Calonectria henricotiae, assembly GCA_020623695.1. Lineage (NCBI taxonomy): Eukaryota > Fungi > Ascomycota > Sordariomycetes > Hypocreales > Nectriaceae > Calonectria > Calonectria henricotiae. The sequence goes on along the minus strand of JAHVYB010000370.1, from coordinate 17,713 downwards.
TATCTATAACTATAATATTAAGCCTACTTATATAGATTTTATTTTTAGTTTTAGTATAAGTAGTAAACAAAAGCGCTAGTAAAAGTCTAACTCTTTGCTATTATAGTACCCTTGCTTATACTAACCTAACCACTCTCTATAAGTCTTCCTTTTTCTATTTCTACCCTAAATAAGAAGCTCTTCTATAATTCCTAATAATCCTACGCCTAATTACACTTCTTTTTAATTTTCTTTTAGCTTGCCTTAGAGGTTCTTTTATTCTCCTATAAGTATATTTTTAGTATTTTATAGCCTACTTCCTTTTTAATACTCCTAGAACAATAGGGTCTTTCCTAGTTCCAATTAAACTAAAATATTTTCTTATTCTATATATTTATATTCTTTTCTAATTTACTTTAGAACATTCTATTTTCTATCTTTATCATAGCCTTATAATTACTTTATTCTAATACTTAGACATCTTATTAGCTTTTACTTTCTTCGATAGTAATTCGGATGCTTCTTCTATTTAAGTTTACATAGGAATTATTAATTCAAGGATTCTATCTTTACTCTCTACTAACTTCTTATTTTACTTAGGTAACCTAGATAGAGATAAAAGCAATAGCAAACTTTTATAATATTACAATAGAGCTCTTAAAGAAGAAGCCTTGGATATTTCCAGTAATAATCTGTAATTAATATTTAAGTTTGGTAGCTAATTTGCTTCTTTATTAGGAGGATATAGAATATATTTTGGACTTTATCTTAGTAAGGGCTAGCTTAGTGGAATTAGTATATGTGTTTATTTATAATATTATAGTATAGCTATTACTACTAAAGATATATATATTTCTAATAATACTTAGTTATTATATAAATCTAATAGCTAATCTATGGCTTTATTAGGAGAATATAGAATATATCTTGGACTTTATCTTAGTAAGGGCTGGCTTAGTAGAACTGGTATATATATTCGTTTATAATATTATAGTATAGCTACTGCTAAAGAAGATATATATATCTCTAATAATATTTGGTTATTATATAAATCTAAGAGCTAATCTATAGCTTTGTCGGGAGGATATAGAATATATCTTAGACTTTATCTTAATAAGGGCTAGCTTAGCAGAATTAGTATATATATTTATTCTATTAGGGAGGAAACTCTTAATATCTCTATTAATATTCAATTATTATCTAAGTCTAATAGCCAACCAAAATCTTTATTTAAAGGGCATAGAATATACCTTAGTAAGGGCTAGTTAAATAGAAATAGTATATATGTTTATTTATAATATTATAGTATAGGTATTTTAGAGGTAGCCTTAGATATCTTTAGAAATACCTTACTACTACTCTCTTAATTATTATATAAATCTAATTACTAATCTATATTTTTATTAGAGAATAATAATATATATCTTAGACTTTCTCTTAGAGATATTTAATTAATAGTTCCTACCTTTAATATATTAGGTAAAGTATTATTAGAATCTTTATCTAGAGACCAGGCTATATATTCTAAGACTATCTTGTCTATAGGTTAATACACTTATATATCTTCTTAAAATAGGTTTATAGCTTTTAAATTAGATACTTAAGAATTAGGCTATTTAAAGTTAGATATTAAACTATAACTTAGCTTTTACTTATTCTTTATATAGCTTTCTTTGTTTTTTAGTTTATTTTGTATAATCTTATTATATAAAGCCTTATTATATAGAGCCTTATCCTATAGGATCTTATAATCTACTAGCTAATTAGGATCCTATCTTAAGTAATAAATCTTAGTAGTAGTTACCTTTATAGCCCAAGGTCCAAAGAATACTTATATAATATCTAAAAGAACTTATATAAACTCTACTTCTTCTAAGTAAATATACTCTTAGGTTTAATAATTATAAACAAACGCACTTTTGATTTCCTAGATATTTAAAATCTAGCCCAGACCACCAATTTTCCATGACTTTTCAGCAGTAACCTTTACGCTTGCTCTTGGACCCGTTTTTATCGCGGTTTTTAACATAGAACATGGCGTTCGAAATATGGTTTAGATTTAGCTATTTTTAATGACATTGGAAGTGGGCTAGAATGCATTAGTCTTGGCGCGGAAAGCCATCTTAAATATTAGGATAGATCTAATAGAGTTTACTATCTCCGATATTAAAAGGGTATTAAGGTTGTGAAATATATAAAGTTAATTGTTCTGTTGGTTAGGGCAAAAAGAGACTAATACTATAGTTATTTAAATATTAATTGTATCTGCTCTTAGAATTGCTTGGTCGAGCCTTTTGCTTATATTTTAACTAAATATAAATATTCTTAGGTTATTTAAGGTAAATATAATATTAATTTAAGGATATTAAAGCATTTAATAAATAGTTTACTATCTTACTAAATAAAAGTTATTTTCCCTGTATATATTAAAAGTAATAGTTTAATATATAGTTTTAGATTATTAGTAGTCTTTTTATTTTTAAATCTAAAAATCTAGGCAGTATTATATAGCTGGCTATATTATTCTATATCTAGCTATATTAATATCCTATCCTTTCTAATATCTTAAAGAGGTATATTATATAATAAGCATAGAAAATAATATAATACTAAAAGTAATAAATTAATAAAGGCTAATCTACTAATAGGCAAAGTATTTAAATAAATAAAGCAATCCTTCTATATTTTATAGTAATATTAAGTAAAATCCTAGTTATTTATTAAATTTATTATTAGATCTTCCATATCTTACTAAATTTTACTATTTGAACTATATTTCTATTTTCTCTTTCTCTTAGGCCTTACTTTAATATATTTTTTAATAATCTTAAGCCCTAGGGTAATATATTTTATGTTTTCTTTAAATATAAGAATACTTAGTATAATATAACTAAGAGATAGAATATTTACCTTTAATATTTCCCTATAATTTATATTTTTAATATTTTAAAATATTAGTCTATTCTCTATATCTCTTTCAATTTCCTCTTAGTTAAACCTACTCAGTTTAGAAGCCTTATATTAAAGACACTACATAGTCTTAGTATCAAGGAGTTATTTTTAATCCTCTAGTCCTTAAAATATTAAACACTAAACCTAGTTAATATAGCTCTAGTAATTTATAATTAGTTTATTACAATAGGTAGTAAGGTACTTAGCCTAATTTCCTAACTAAAATTTATTTTATAGCCTAAAAAATAAAAGGAGAGTATTAATAGTATTCTTTATAATTAGTTATTAAACTAATATAGCTAGATATAATCTTTTCTTTCCTTGATTTTTCTTTCCTTAACTAGTTTTAGGTATTATATTAATCTATTCCTATGTAAGAAAGATATAGCTTTTTTATATATACTATATTACTTACTAATATATCTTACTATCACTAAACTATTTAAATACTAAAAATAATATCAAAATTTAAACCTTACTTTCTATTTATATTTACTTACCTAGGCAAATATAATAAATTTGAATTTTGCATTTAAATTTTAGCCTAAGTATAGAAATAGCTCTTAATAAGTAAGATTCTCTAATTAAGTAATTTATTTGATATTTATAATTGCAATATAAGGGATTTTTATTTGTTAAAGTATCGCAGAAAACCACTCTAGAAATGCCTATAAAGGCAAGAATTTTATTAAAAGTATTTAGGTTAATAATTCCCTTGATCTCTTGCTTTTCTAAAAAATCTTAGAAATCTACAGTTATAGCTAGACCTAAAAACCAATAAGAGTATTTAGCAAAGCTATCTAGTATAAGCAATAAAAGAGGGGCCTTTAGTATTCCTTTAGCAAATATCTCTAAGGAAGATATCTTTAAGTAGAATACTATATATTACTATAATTTTTAGAAAAAATCATTTAGATATATTTTGATTATATATAGTAGCACTAAGTTAAGGGCAATAGCTACCTAAGGTAAAATATTAATTTTCTTAATTTTATTTTATGTTTTTAGTTATATAATAGATAGCCTAAATAGGCCCCTAACCCCTTCCTATATATTAGCTATTAGCTAACTTTGCCCCAGTTTTAGGCCTTCTATATCCCAATAGCTTCTAAAATTTCGCTTTAGCATGCTAGGGCTACTAGGTCTATACCTAGTTAAGAACCTAGCTCCTTATTACCTTCTAGACCAAATAGGCTCCTCTAAGCCTAGGGTTATTCTTACTATAGGAAGATATACCAAAAGATAGTAGCTTATAGAAAATTTCTCTATACTTACCTACTATAATAAAGAGAGCATAATAAAATTAACTTGCATAAGGGAGGATACTTTGCTTCTGGACAGTAAACTTTATTTATAATTAAATAATAAAATCCCTTATATCTAAGAGGGCTTATTAAAAAGAAATATAAATAGCTATTTACTTAATACTGTCTTTACTAGAGCTAAAGATATTACTATTAATATTTATATTAATATATTATTATATTTTATATATATAGTTCTTCTTTTTATTTTTAATTTCAAGAAAATATCTTGATTTATAGAGTTTCTTTGCTTTTGGGTAGATTATACCTAGAAAACTAGATTCCTAACCTAACTGTAACTTATGCTTCTCCACTATTACACACCCTTAAACAGGGATATTAGTTTTAGTATTATATTATTAATATTATTATATCTCTATAGCTCTAATCCTCTCAGATTATATTCTACTAAAGAAGTAAGAAAGATAATTAATAAAAGCTTCTATATTTAGAATATGCCTTTAAATAATAGTTTATATTATTTCCAATCTAAATTAAATTTATTAAAACTTGATTGCTCTAGAGCCTATATAAATTTCAGCATAATATATATTAAGGCCTTATTATAGTTAGTAATCTAAAAATATACTTAAGATCTATTTATATACTTTAATATTATATTAGCTTTAAAATACAAATATATATTACTATACTATTTATCTAATTATATTCTTTACTTTATTTACAAGACCCTAGATACTAGGGACCCTAGTATTACAAAGGTTTTAGCCTTTATATTAGTAATAGATATATTTCCTATAGAAATATATAGTAAGTAAACTCCCTAACTAATAATAAAGAATTATATAACTTATTTTTAAATAGAATTTTTACCTAAACTTATATTTAAAAAGTTATACTAAGAATCTTTATACTACTATAAAGGATAATTACAGTTTTATAGCCTTATAGGTATAATTAAAAAGGAGTTTATCTCTATTAGGACTAATACTTAGAATCTTAACAAAGATCCTATTATTAGTTATATATTAAAAGTCTAAGAGAACTTAATCACTATACAAGCCCATAGTATATATAATTACGCTTTTTATATTATACAGTCCCCTTCTCATACCCTTAACTATTATTATAGATTATATAATAAGTATATTATTATTTATAGGAAACTAAGTTAGGTATAGCAATATATTATAATATCCTGCCCTATCTACCAAATCCTAAACCTTACCTTATTCTCAATATATCCTCTAATAGCTAAGCTTTAGGCTTTTAAACTTACCGGAGAAGATTCTTTAAATATATTTAAGTTCTTAAAAGCTCTTTATTAATTAATTAGGCTTAATTTAATATTATTCTGGGATTATTTTGACTATATCAAGGTATCTAAGATTAATATCTTCTTTGTAATAATATGCTTTATAGAAGAATAAAATCTTTAAGATTATTATTATTATTTATTAAGAATATAAAAGATAAGGTTTTAAAGGAAAGCTATTTATTTTGGAGATTGATTATCTTGGGATCTTAATAGTATATGCTATATAAATTAATTTATATTAAGTATAAATTATAAAATAGAGTTAATATTAAACTAACTTATTATACTAAATATTAAGTAAGCCTAGTTTTACTATTAACCCTCCAAACTAACAAAAACAGGAAAGCTCTTATATTATATAATAGGGGCTAATTTACTTGGTTATCCTTGAATTATATTTCTAGTCAGCTTTTAGTAGATTTATTTTATATTAAGCTTAATATATTACTATTATTCTATTAATTACCAGAGACCTATATTATTAGAATCTAGTATTATATACTACCAGGTAATACACTCCTCAAAATACTATTTAAACTACAAAGGATAAAAGTCTCCCTATACTATAAAAGTAAAAGGCTAGATTATAATACTATAACTCTATATATAGAAACTCTACTTAGATAATACCAATAAAATATACTATTTTTAAGAATTATTATAATTCTAGTTTTATTTATACAAAGTATTATTAATATATAAATAGATAGATTAGATAGAAAATAATATAATATTAGTAGGTACCTATATACTATTAATAAGTTAATTATAGAATAGTAAATAGACTTTATTTTTAGTAAGAGAAATAGAAAGGAAGTTTATTAGCTAATTTTAAAAGAAATTATATAAATTAATATAGAGCTTTAATATCTTTTAGATATATTATAGTTAGATCTAAATAGCTATAATCCTAGATATATTAAGAATCTCTTGGTTTTAATAACTATAGATCTATCTAGCTCTTTTATAGCTACTATTACTACTAGCCATTAGAGGCTACTACTAAAGGCAGCCGCCGGCTTTACCGCTTCAATATTATAAGATTTAATTATTATAATAATTACAACTTAGCTACGACCTATGTAACATCCTATTAAAATTACCTAGGAGTTTAATATACTTAATATACTATTTGGAGTAAAATCCAAGAGTAAGTTTTCTTAGGTAATTCTTCCTATTATATAGGTTCTACTTAGATTCCTAATCTAGATAGATATTCTTATTTCTATCTATTCTAATAATTATTATTAAAAATATTATTTAAAAAGTGATTCTAGGGTATCTCTTTATTAGCCTATTAAGGTAGTTAGTATTAGCCTTAATATTAATTTTATTAGAGAAATATTAAGATTATTGTGGAGTGCTAAGTTGGAATTATCTATTAGTAACTATAGAAACTATAGACTATTGTTTTAATAGGATAATTATATAGAAATATCTATTGATAATAAGCTAGCAATAAAAGTAGGAACTGTGGGATTAGTTAGTGTTTCTATGGTTTTTACTCTTTGATTTATTATATTAAAATTATTAGGACTAAGAATCTTAGTTTTAGGTTGGAATTTAAATATTTCTTAAAGTAAGTAAGGATCCGAATAATAACCGCTATAATACTAGCTATCCTTTGTCTGCATAAGAAGGAGGATATTACTAATATAATAGTAATACTAAGTATAAGCCTTTTTACAGAGACCACTACTCCTATTTCTTAACCTTATTTTTAGATTTCAATTTCTTATAAAGTAAGGTTAAGCTATTATAAAGAAAAGCTAAGAAAATTAATAAGATAATTAAGAAAATTTAATATTTCTTTAATATCCTACCTTTATTTAATTACTAATTCTAAGCACCTAAGTATAATAAGTATAGTCTAAATTTAGATATTTAGTTATAAATACAGTCCTATTCTACCCTATATAGTGTGCACTAAGCACCGGATACTACAAGGCCTTCTAAGCAGCCATAGGATATAGATAGTATTATAGTTAAATGCTTAGTTGCTTTAAGCGCTATTAAGGTTATTACTTAGTGGGATAATACCTATTAGAAAATATAGGAATATTGGCAGGAGCAAGTATAAGCGCTAAATAATAGCTATAATAAGTAATAGCAGGCTACCACTAGTAATAAATACTAAAAATCTAAATCTAAAAACTAATTAAAGAGATTTAGATAAATAGTTCTTATATTATTAATTAGTATATTCTATATCTATTTAGTTAATTACTTAAGTAATATTCCTTATTTCTATTACTATAGATTAGGTACTTTAATATCTAATTACTTTTTATAGCCTTCTATTTTACTTACTTATATTCTAAGTATTAAAGTTTTTTTTGCTAAATATTTAAAATACCTTTATATAGTATTTCTATTATATATTACTAGTTAGGTATAGGAAATACTAGGATAGCACTACTAGGCTTAATATATACTTTCTTATGGTTATTATTATAGCTAATATTATATTAGTATTAGCTCTATTTCTCAATCTTAAACAAATTAAGAGGCAAGTAATATTTATTATAATTATTAATTTAATTCCTTTGGTTATTAGTAAAAACTTAGGACTTATTTAGATTATAAATATTTACTAGAGTAAGGCTAAAGTATTTTACTATTAGATTAAAAGGGTTACTCTTTTAGAAGGATTAGTTTACTTAGTAATTATTCTTTTTCTTTGATTAAGGCCCAGCAAATTAGCTATAACTAGATATATAATAGGTATTTAAACCTATATTAAGATTTCCTATTAAGAGATACTAGTGTTTTATAGGAGCCTTTCTTACTCTTTTCTTCTTACTCTATATTATATAATACTAGCTTGGTTAATAGTTCATAAGCACCCATTTTATCTTTATTCTTACTCTTATAATCTTTCTAGTATAGTATATATATAAAAATTCGCAAAAAAGGTTATTAGTTATAGCTATTATCTCCAATTATATATAGATTATATCCACCTTATATAATTAGTACAAACAATTATTACATCCTCTAACTAGAAAGATTATCCATATTTCTAGAGACAGTAATACTATTAAAGTCTATATAGATTTAAACTATAATCTCTATATGCCTCCTGAAAGCTACTTTAATATATTCTTCCCTATAAAGATTCACTATAGCTTTTTAATTAGCTATAAACTATATAATCTCTTAGCTATTACCTTTTAGTATAATCTAGATCCACTAAGACTAAGTTCAAAACTATCTAAGATCTTATTTCTACTTTCCTACTATACTAGTTATTTTAGCAATCTATTAAAGCTTTAAGAAGGAGACAAGGTTCATCTCAAAGGACCCTTTAGTTAAAGGGCAAATCCTTAACTCTATAAAACCATTATTCTTACTACTAAAGGCATTAATATTATAAGTATACTTCCTATAGCATTAGAATTAGCCAAGAGATATTACTATAACTTATAGCTTAAGAAGAAGGTTAAATTATTATCAAAGAACATAGAATTACTAAAGACTATAGTAAATAAAGCTAGGTCAAAAGTAAAAAGATATAATATTAATAAAAAAAGGGGAAACTTAATTAAGAAAAGAAAGTTACTTCTAGAAATAATACCTTTTTATAATACTACTAAATTAGTAGATATATATTAGTCTTTTAATAGTACTTTATAAGCAAATATTATTACAAATAAACTAAAGGCTCTTTAGCAACTTAATCCAGCTTTTGTAAGTTATTTGATCCTATCTATAGATATTTTACTTTAATCTAATAAAATAGAAATTTTTATTAGTTTAATTAGGATATCTAAAACCTTGTATTAGTGCTTTTCTATTTATAAATAAGAAGCCTTATTAGATGTATATTAATCTATTATATTTAATATCTTTATTTAATTTAATATTAGAATCTAAAATAGTTAAAATAAGATAATAAGTTAAGGGTAGTATAATTATTATTAGTAAGTAATCCCTAAGATAGAAAAATATTACCTTACTAAAAATAGTATTTAGTATATAGTAAATTAGGTTTTATTAAGAAGATTTAAGAAGGAATTACTTATAGCTAAGACTATTTAGGCATTAGATTTATAGAAACGGAATACCAGCTATAATTAAGAATCCCCTCAGATCTTACTATAGGTTACAAAGGAGTATAAAATTCTTAGGGTTTAAAGTTATATAAAACAAAGAATCATATTTTATATAGTAGTTATTATTTGGTTGCATTAGACTTAGTATTAGATTCTATAATATTCTTAAGTATATAGATTCTAGTCTTGCTAAAATATATAAACATTAAATCATTTGATTTAAATATTATATAAGTACCTTATAAGAATCTATTTACTCTAATATCTAATAAAATGTCTTTTCTTTTCTAATGTAAATAGGGGCTATATGTTCTAATATCAAGGATAATATAGTGCTAATTTCTTTGAGCCTTTATAGTATATTTAATATTAGATATTTGATAATAATTATTTTATATTAGTGATAAAATTTAAAATATAATAATTAGAATTCAAACTAAATAATTTAATAATTTAATAATTAAAATCTAATAATTTAATAATTAAAATTTAATAATTAAATAATTAAATAATTAAAATTAACTATCTACTTGTTAGATATATATATATCCTAAAATCCCAGATAATCCTTTTATATTGTTCTTTATATATATTCTATTATTACTATTATAGCTCTATTTATTTTGTTGCTAGTAGGAAAGCTATTATCTGAAAATTATAAGATACTTAAGAGTAAACTTAAAAAGTATAAAATTATAGTATATAATTTATAAAAGCATTCTAATATTACGCTAAATATAGTTATAGCCTTAAAGGTAATATTTAAGAAACCAATAAAATATATTATTTAAGCTAAAGATAGCTAAGTATCTATCTTAAATAAAGCTTAGCTTAAAAAAGTACTTAGGACTAAGTAATTTATTAATTATAAGAGTTATAAATACTACTATTAAATACTAAAGAGGAAATATGTAAAAGTAGCTAAGAAAACATAAGAAGAATCTAATAAAGAGTTTTTAAGTGTTAGTAAAAGTCTAGGCGGTTTATTTTTTTTTTTTATTTTTTTTTATTTTTTTTTAAAAAAAAAAAACCCTTATCTAATTACTCAACTTAACCTATATATATATAAATAGGATGCTTTCTTATTTAGCATTTAGTTAGATTTTACAAGGAGCAATAAGAGCTTTATATCACAATTATTTTTAGTTACAATTATTGCCTATAAAAACCCCAGTGGGGAAAAATGACTAGTTACAATAACCCTTTTTTACCCATTTCCCTGGGCCGGGGGCTGGTGCGGGGAGTCGAACCCCGGTCTCTGTGAAAAACACAGCGCGCTAACCACTGCACCACACCACCCTAGGCGGTTTATATACCGAGGAAAGTTAGGATGAGCAAAGATAAACTAAAAAGGTATAAAAAGAAGTTAAAAACTCTAAAGAAAGCCAGAAAACTAAGAAACATAAAACTGGAAAGCTAAGATTAAATAGGATAAGTTAGTCTAGTACTACTAAGCTGGACAATCTATATTTAGATAATCTAAGAAAAATAATTAAAAAGCTAGAAAGGGATATTAAAGATATATATAAGATATTAAAAAGGGAGATAGTTAGATTAAAGAAGGAATATTCAAATTACTTAAAAGGTAAATCTAATAATAATAATATAATACTTTCATTAAATACTAAGGATAATACTTAAAATCCAATTAATCTTAAGAATATTCCTATTAATATTTTACTAATATTAAATATAACTAATTATAAAATACTTAAGTTAGAATAATATTCTAATAGTAAACCTACTAATACCTACTAAATAAATAAAAATAGGAATTTCCTTTTAAAGATCTAATATATTATACTAAATAGATACCTAAGGGTTATTAAGCTAGGGCTTATCCTAGGACTTAAGAAGGCTTAGCTAGTTAGGCCTAGATACTATCTTTTAGCAAAAGATAGATACCTTAATAAGGGTAGGGTTTAAAAATGCCTATCTAAGCTAGCCAAGCTTATAAATATCAATCTTTATAATCTAATTATAAAAAACATTGCTATTACACCTAATAAACAAAAGGAGGTCTCTATAATCAGGAAAACCCTTACTTTAAACCAATAGTTATATTAGATATATATAATACTAAAAAATAAATATACTAAAAAGGCCACAGAAGACTTTCTTAATTTTTATAGAAAGTAGGCTAGCTAAAAAAGATTACTAAGAAAAAAGAATTTAAAAAGAAATATATAAATAGAAAAATTAAAGAAAGTAAAGAGATTTTTTCGAAAAGAAGAAGATTATCTTAGAGCTCTTTTCTATAATAATTCTAGGAGTAAGAGTTCTAAGGTTTAGAAATCTTAAAAATTAAAGTCTTAGAAACCCTAAGCTTAAGAATTAGATATTAAGCAACCAAAGACTCAAAAACATTAGAAATAAAGGCCTTAAGAATTACTAGTTTAGTACTTAGAGCCCAAAGAAGCATAGGTTAGCAAATTAGAGCCTAAGAATTTAATATCTCGAAAAATAAGAAAGCTAAAGCCTTAATTATATATAGAGGAATTACATTCGCAGAAACTTCAAAAGTCAAAACCTTGAAAATCTAAAGGAAAGGAACTAGAGGGTTGCAAATTTTAAGAATTAAAGCCTTAAAAATCATAAGGTTAAGAATCAGAGGAACTAAAAGCTTTAGACTTAGAAGCTAAGGAGGTATTAGTGCGCTAGAAAATAAAGTTGCGGAAAGTAAAGCTATTAAAATTTGTAGAGATTGAAGATAGTAAAATAGAGGCTAAGGAGGAGCTAATGTGCTGAAAAATAAAGTTGTAGAAAGGAAAGCCATTAAAATTAGCAAAAATAAGTAAAGATAGTGAAACAGAGGCTAAGAAGGAGCTAATACGCCGGAAAATAAAGTTATAGAAAGTAAAGCCATTAAAATTTGCAGAGATTAGAATTAAAGATAGTGAAACCAAGGCTAAGGAGGAACTAAGGCATTAGAAAAAAAAGTCAGGGAAAGCAAACCTATTAGAATTAGAAGCTAGTAAATTAGAGGATAGGGAATTAGCAACTAAAGAACTAGAGGTTAGAAAGCTATAAGCTTAGGAATTAAATAATAAGGAGCTATAGGATATAGATACTAAGGGTTAAAAAGAATGTAACTTTTTCGGGATCAAGTGGAGCTAATTGTATATTTAATATTTAATATTTAATATTTAATATTTAATATTTAATATTTAATGTTTAATATTTAATATTTAATGTTTAATATTTAATATTTAATGTTTAATATTTAATATTTAATGTTTAATATTTAATATTTAATGTTTAATATTTAATATTTAATTTTTAATTTTTAATTTTTAATTTTTAATTAGTAATATTCATACTATATATACTCTTTATACTCTATGTACTCTTTATACTTTACCCCCCACACTCCTCGCTTTAATTTCGAATTTAGTTACCCTATAATATATATAATTAGCTTCCTTAGTACTCTTATATTCTTATACTCTTATACTCTTTATACCCTTCATACCCTTTATACCCTTTATACTCTTTATACCCTTTATACTCTTTATACTCTTTATACCTTTTATACTCTTTATACTCTTTATACCTTACTCTTTATACCTTTCATACTCCCAAGCACACCAATATACTTATAAGCTTAGGCTAGTATTTAAGTAGTAAAAATTACTAAGCCTTCTCCATCAGATACTACACTATATAAGCTTCCGCACACTTAGTCTTAGCAGAAAATAGCAGTTCATAGAATTACTTTACATTACTATAGCTCAACAGTGGCTTCTTAGTTAACAATATCAATAAACCCAGTTTCACAACCGCCAATAAAACAAATATAGCCAAGGTATTTATAATTAGTTAATATATAGTTTAGAACTATATATATAATCTTGTTATTATTTAAAGTTAATTAGCAAATAACCTTAAATTTATCCTTACTAAGATTAAAAGAGTAAATAATTCTATATCTCCTGTATACCTAATCAGCAAGTAAGGGACTAGATAAATAATATCCTAAGTTATCTATAATAATATAACAGAAAGCTAGATTATGCAAAGCTAACATTACAATATCTTTAAGCACAATCTAATATAAGTCCTTACTATTAAAGCTACTATTAATAGCTTAGCATAGATTTCTAGGAATTTATACCCAAAATATACAATTAAATCCCTTACTAATATAAGCTGGCTACTAAAGTAGATTAAATTAAAATAGTAATATTATCAAACTGCCCAATTAATTATTTAAACCTAATCTTAATAAGAATACTCTTATATACTAAAGTAGTAATAGATTAAAAATCTCTTTCCTTAGTCCTATAACCCCACTATATTACTTCACAAAGAACTCTAGGTTTACTATCTTATATCTTAGAAAGCACTAAATTTAAAGTACTTATCTCAAGATCGGTATTAAAATCCACTCTACCAAGATTAGGTTAAGCTATTGCAAACTTATTATTATACATGCCTAATCAAATCTAATATTTTAATTATTAGAGGTACCTATAAATGGTTTCATTGTTAGCCTTTATCTGCATATTGGCTAGGCCTAGGCTCCTTATTGCAAAGTCTATTAGCCTTAGCCCCACCCAAATATTGCCATAGGAGCCATTCATTATTCCAATCAAACAATATATAGCAAGATATAGAACTTAAGCTACCTAACCAGCTATAACTATCTTTAAAATCCAAAGTTCCTTAAAGATATAAGTTTAGCTTTTATAATATTTCTTATGCTAGAGACCCAATATATCTATATTAATTTCTAGTAGGTATATATTATATTAATTTATGCCTAGGCAGAAATAATCACCACTAATATATCTAATTTAATTACTATACTATAATTAATAAAAATACTATACAGATTCTCTTTAACTTTACTTACCTTATATCCAGTCTCTAACTAAGCTCTAACCAGCCCCCCCAAAGCTAAATAGTAGTAGGGCATATACAATAAACTTTATACTATAGGGAACTCGGATCAAGGAGAACAGCACTCCGAGAACCATGCCTTTATTAAACTCAATAACTTGGTGACTAGATGACTAAGTAATTGGGACTAAATGACTAAGTCACTAGGTGACTGGGTGACTAGGTGACTGGGTGACTGGGTGACTAGGTAACTGGGTGACTGAGTAACTGGGTGACTAAGTAACTAACTGGGTAACTGGGTGACTGGGTAACTGGGTGACTGGGTGACTGGGTGACTGGGTGACTAGGTGACTGGGTAACTGGGTGACTGGGTGACTGGGTGACTAAGTGACTGGGTGACTGAGTAACTAGGTGACTGGGTAACTATGCATAACCATGTCCCTGGCAATAATCCCCTGTCGCCGGGTTAGACACTAAAATATATGCTAACTATATTGTTCACCTACTAATACCACAAAGTAAGAATTAGGCAAGAGATCCCCATCTTAGGTAAATAATATTGTCTATATTAATAATAAACTGTAGCTCTGAGAGAGGCTGCATATTAATAGCTATATTAGTTATTAAATTGGAATTAGCTAAGGGTGAGGAAAGCATATTAGATAAATCTATTGTGAATATATATAAGTAATAGTTTATAATCAATTATAACTATTCTCATTTATAATAATTTCCCCAATAAAGAACAATTCATAAAATCTCATCATATTTATCACTAGAGCATAAAGCTTATAACATTATAGCCTTTCCCCAATAACCGCCGGTAATAATACTAACAATATCCAGCACAATATATAAAAAGGGAAATAAGATAGCCTCAAACAATATCCCATCTAAGATTTCCACTGGCAATATTACCATTAAAAATAAAGCTAGGGATAAATATATTATATAAGCAGCGGATAAGAAAAGCAAAGGCAATATTAAGAAGAAGTAATTGATATTAAATGTATAACTAGTTAAATTATACTAGTGTTTAACTCCTGCACTATACATACAATTATATTATATATACATATATTAGAGCATTGCTATCAAGACAGAGGGAAAGAACAAATAAGCCTCTCCTCTTTTCCTTTTCACTTCTCTTCCCTAGCTATAATAGGGTAAGTTAATCTTAATCTAATATATATACCTATTACAAAATGAGCTAAGATCCTATACTAATTAACATAGTAGAGATACAAATATAAACAAATTAATAATATATATAAATATAAATATAAATATTAGGAAAAAAATATAGTATATCCAAAATAAAAAGAAGAGCAAATTAGCCTTAGTAGAAGCATAAACTATTATCTAGGTCCAATAAAAAAGCACAAGAAGATCCATAGGGACAAATACTACGCAGATTATATCAGGAATAGTAAGCAATTAATAAAGTTATACTTTTATAATAATCTACCATACCCTTCCTATAAGGAAAAGACTATATAAGCAAGTAATACTATATAATAAAATCTATAATACAATATTTATTATATTTTAGGGGCTATAATATTAAAGTAATAATTAAACTCAATAAATTATTAATATTCTAAAGTTATTACTTTTATAGTAATCTCTAATATAGTAAATTTAGCCAAAGGGTTTAAAGTAAATATAATCTAGTAGTTTAAAGAAGACTCTTATTTAGGTATATAATTATACTTATTATATATATATTCTACTATCTACTTATTATTATTATCCTAGCATTATACTAATTTTAATTAAAAGGAATAGTCTATCCCCTTAGATAGATATAGCTATCTTCCTATATACTTTAAGATATATTGCCCACTACTTTAAACATATTTTATATTAACTTAGCAAAATTACCTATCCCTATAATTACTAGGGTTCGCCTTCTATATATAAAAGCCAGCATTCTATACCTTCTTTTGTACTATATTAAAAGCATCCTCAGAGATCTTAAATTATTAGTTATTAAGATAATTAGAGTTTAAATAATAGGTATAAAAGTAAAATAAGTCCATTAAATCTATTAGTTAAGGGACTTATATAAAAATCTACTTAAAACAATAGAGGAATCTTAGAGCAGGGCCATAGGGACTACATAGGAAGCCTAAGAATAGAGCTTTTACTTGCACATAGAAGAGCTTAGACTACTAATAATATACTTATGGAAATTTATATAGGAATACTTTACCCTATATAATAGCCACTAAATCAGCTCCAATATAGCTATATATTATTAGTTATCACCTAGTTAAGGGATAGGCTAGAATGATAATTACTAACAAAAAAATATTTAAAATATTTAAAAATAAGCTAATATCCATAACTCTACTCTCACGCAACTTCCAATATTACATTAAACCAACTAACACTATCACAAAGCATTAATCATACTTACTACACAATAACATTTATAATACTATCTATAAAAATATCATTTTTTTCTATTATTTTACCCTACATAAACTAATCTAATATAATAATATCCCTCCTACTACCTAAAAAAATAACAACTAAAAAATATTTAAGTAAATACTTAGTAAATAATAACCTTCTAAGTTAGAACTCCAAAGAAAGATATCCAAAAAAAAAAGTAGATAGATCTAGGAATACCCCTTAACTTTAGGTTCTAAAGAATATTAAAATTAAACAAAAACTAAAAAGCAAAAAGGTTTTACTAAGCAATTTAAAATACTAAAGTTATAGCACTAATATAAATATAGATATAAAGTACTATATAGATATAAAAACTATATTATAGTAAATAATAATAAGCAGTAAGTAAAATTCCAGAAATATACAAAAGAACTTAGCTCCTAAACTATACAATATAATCAAGGTCTTATAATTTAGTTTAATTCTAAATAAAATTCTAGTTTCTTATTATCTAAGTACCCACATCCAAATTTATACTTACTCTTATATTATATTACTTGGTTATTTTAGCCCTCCAGAATAGCTTATTAAGGCAATTACAATATAGATCTAAGCCCAAAGTATTCACTATCTAATAGTCCTACCTTTATAATGCCTATATAGTGGTGTGGTGCAGTGGTTAGCGTGCTGTGTTTTTTCACAGAGACCGGGGTTCGATTCCCCGCACCAGCCCCCGGCCCAGGGAAATGGGTAAAAAAGGGTTATTGTAACTAGTCATTTTTCCCCACTGGGGTTTTTATAGGCGATAATTGTAACTAAAATAATTGTGATATAAAGCTCTTATTGCTCCTTATAAAATCTAACTAAATGCTAAATAAGAAAGCATCCTATTTATATATATA
>JAHVYB010000369.1:8079-20368 GCA_020623695.1 Calonectria henricotiae | reverse complement strand
CAAATTATAGCCACGCCAGCCTGCCACAAAGCCGAGGACATTATCCATGGCACTTCGGATGAACGGAGGAAGGCCATCGTAAGACTTTCCCCGCATTCTACCCCCAGCTGCTCGCAGTTCTGAACCCTAACCCTAACCCTAACCCTAACCCTAACCCAACCTTAGTAGTAAGTATAATATAATAATCTATTATTTAGGAAGGATTTTTTAAGATAAAAAGTTCTTATATATATATTTTTTAGGTATATAATAGAGATAGGGTAAAGAAAGATTTAGTTAATCTAATTATAAAAAAGAATAAAAGAGGTTTATTTTTTATTTTTTATCTTTTTCTTTCCTTTCCTTTTCTTTCCTTTTATATATTTTATTTTTAGTTATAGGTTACTATAGTATTTCTATCTTCTTTCTCTCTTATTTATTATTATTATTATTATATTTGCTTTTTTTGCCTTTTTATACTAAAGTATTATAAGAGTATAAGGCAATAAATAGTTTAGAGGGGGGCCTTATAATCCTATTAGTTCTATTATTTAGGCTAAAATATGCAAATATAGTACCTAGTAAAATAGTAAAAGGATAGTAATTAGTGTATAAATAGGAGGTAGGGCCTATAGGTAGGGCCTTACTAGGATTATAAATAGTTTATTAGATAGTTAATTAGTTAAATAAATGTTTAGCTAGTAATATAATTAACTAGAATCTTATTAGAATAGACTACTAATTAATATAATAGTCTAGTCTAGATTAATCCTATAAGCAAAGTTAAATAATAAAAAGTTATTAGCTAAAAAATAAAAGCCTTAAGCTAACTAGAACCTAGTATAAGAATAAATAGATTAATACTACTAGGATTAATTAGGTACCTTGGATTTAGTAGTTAATCTTAGAGTAAGTAGGTTAAGCTTTAATTAACTAGTATAATTTAAACCTAGCTATAGGGTAATTAGGATTAGTTATTTATTTATTTATTTATAATAATATTCTTACTCTTTAAAATAAGATTAGTTACTCTTTTTAGAATTTTACTATAAATAGATAGGATTTTTTTAGTTACTTACCCTATAATTAGAATCTTATACTATTAGCTTTTTTAGCTTATATTACCTCTTAATTATATAAACCTATAATATTTATAATAGATTTTTATTAGCTAATTTATAAAAAAGCCCTTAATCCTTTATCCCTTAGGTAATAAATATTTACTATTTATCCTTATTTACCTAGGCTTAGTTCTATATTATTATATACACTATATACTTATCTACCTTTCTTTTTATAGTTTTTACCCACTTTTACCCTAATACCTTCCTCCTTAATATCTCCTTCCCTAATATCTCCCTCCCTAATACCTCCCTCCTTAATACCTCCCTCCCCAATGCCTCCCTCCCTAATACCTTCCACCCTAGCCTATCTATCTAACTAATCTACTTGCCTGCTCTAACTCTAAGCCCTATTCCCCTGCCTACTAACTATCCTATATTTCCCTTGGTGCCCTACTTACAAGGATTCCTAATGCTTTATTTAACCTTTTATTAGCTACCCTATATATTAACTAGGGTTCTAAATACTTTAAATATATATCTATTAGCTACTTTATTTATATCTCTATATCCTTAAAATCTTCTTTACTCTATATATAGGCTATTATTGCTAAAATTGACCTAATAATTAGCTCTTTTTATATATATAAATAGAAGAAGAAGGAATAAAAAATAAATCTATTTATTATATAAATATTATTATTTAGTCTTTTGATTTTTAAGTTTATTTATATTATATATATTATTATTATAGAATTAATATTAATTTATTTCCTCTTTTTTATCTATACTTTGAAAAATAACTAAGTCTCTATATATAAACCATTTTAACCTAAACCCTATTTACGTTTTTGATTACTAGCTATAATTTCCTAGTTATATATTCCTATAAATAAAAATTATCTAATTCTTAGGTTACTTAAGTATTTTAAGTAACTTAAAGCTCTTACCCTACTTATTATACTTTTACTTTTAAATCTTAGATAATAAAGTATTAGAAATAACTAGAAAAGTAAAACCTTTTTTACCTAGGATTATATTTATATCCTTTATATTAAACTCCTTATTTTACTCTATAGTAATATCTATAGTAATATCTATATTAGTACTAATATCCTCCCCCTTTATATTTATACTACTTTTTACTTTTATTATATCTTATTTTATATTCTTAATAATATTAATTTTATTATTAAAGAAGTTAATATCTAGAAAAACTTACTCTTTACTAAGTTTAAAATTCCCCTTTATTTACTTAATAATAGCCTAATACTAATATTACCTATAATCTAGTAAATCTTTATTATTTTTATTATTTTACTTAATCTTAGAAATAATTTCTTAAAAACTCTTAATAATATACTTATAAATAATCTTATTCTCTTACTAAAGAAACTTCTCTATTTAACTTAGTATATTATACTTTTTTATAAATTAATAATAGCCCTTAATAATAAAATTAATATTTATAGACTAAAAATTCTTATCTTTATTAATAGCAAAGAAAATAGAAAGGGTAATTATAGAGATTATATAACTAAGCTAGTATATCTTTAGAAAATAGTAATTTATATTATAATCCTCCTTTTCCTATTTAATAAGCTAAGTATAGTAATTAAAAGATTAGTACTAATAAAACTTAATAAATTTATATAAAACAATTTTATAAAGCTTATAATTAAGCTATTTAGGGAGATTAATCTTAGATAATATTAAAACTATATACTTAATAATATTAAGCTATTTAATATTATTATAATAAATATTAATAACCTTAAAAAGTAAAAAATAAATAATATCTTTTTAGCTAATTTAAATAAATTATATAATAATTTATAATATTATTTAAAAGCTTAAATACTAATAAAGAAACCTATTATAAGAACAAGTTATATATATATTAACCCCTATAGATATTATATAAATATTAGCAATAAAAACCTTTAAATTAATTATTTTATTATTCTAATTTTAAATAACCTTTACCCTTTTATTCTAGCTATTAAACACTTAAATAATAATAATATTATATCTAGTAAGTATAAAAATAGATATAATAACTCTAGTAATATATTAGTAATAATTTTCTTAAGTTTAATTATAATCTTATATATATAAGTATAGTGGTATGGTGCAGTGGTTATTGCGCTGTGTTTTTCATAGAGACCAGGGTTTAATTCCCCGCACCAGCTCCTAGCCCAGGGAAATAAATAAAAAAACAAAGGGTTATTATAACTAGTCATTTTTCCTTACTAGGGTTTTTATAGGCGATAATTATAATTAAAATAATTATAATATAAAGCTTTTATTACTCCTTGTAAAATCTAACTAAATACTAAATAAGAAAGCATTCTATTTATATATATATAGGTTAAGTTAAGTAATTAGATAAGGGTTTTTTTTAAAAAAAAAAAAATATATATATATATATAAGTATTAATTACTTCTATAAAAATAAAAACTAAGTATAATCTTATATATATTTATATTAGCCTTATATATCTATAGGTAAAATCTAATATAAGTATATATAAGATTATAATAATAAAGCTATATAAGTATAAATAAAAATTATAATAAAGTAAAATAATAAAATAAAAACTTACCCTTAGATCTAAGAAATATTAATATAATAAAGAATATATTTTTTATTAACTTAAACCTAATTATAAGCCCTATTAAGTATAATAATAAAAATAAAGCTTTAGGTATAAAACTAATATAGGGTATTAGTATAATCTTTAGGAAATAATATATAGGGATCTTTATAAATATTTTTATAAATATATCCTAGCTTACTATTAGTATTATTATAAATAATTTTTTTAATATATTATATACCTAAGGCTAGTAATTACTTATCCTAGCTAGCCTTTTACTTATAATTTTAAACTAAATATTAATTATATAATTTATTTATATTTAATACTTTAAAGCTATATTTTAGCTTCTTTATATCCTTAAATAGTATAGGGTTTTTAGCCTTAAGTATTAATATTAAATAAGAATTAAAGGATATAAAAATACCTATTTAATAAATACTAAAGTTTAAATATAGCTTAATAAAGCTATTTACCTAGGAAAAAGTAATAATAATCTTATCTAAAGTATTATTACTACTAATAAAAAGGGTCTTAGTAAAAAGCTTACTAAGTTTAAAGCTATTTTAGTAACTAAATATACTAGGTTTAAAGGAGATTTCTTTTACCTAAATAATTAAAGAAAGTAATTCTTTAAAAGAATAAATAATTTTACTATCTAGTAATATTATACTAATTCTTATAATATAACAAATCTATATTATCTTTAAAATACTTTAAATAATCTTAATACTAAGATTTATACCTTAGCCTATATTATAATCTATAGTAATTAGGATTTTTAGATTAAGTAGCTATAATTTAATCTTTTTATTAGTAATAAAGGCTTCTTAGATCTTAGATATACTTAGATACTTTTAAAGGTATTTATTAGTAAAGATACCCTTTATAATATTATCCTTATTACTAGGGCTAGGAAAGGTTATTTATTTAGTAAGTAAGTTATATTTTTCTGTAAATAAACTTAATACCTAGCTAACTTCTAAAGCTTTAAATTTCTATTTAATATAATATTATAGCTAGATTAAGCTAAAAAATAATAAAATATTATAAAATAATATAATAAATAGTATTCTTATAATTTATATAACCTTTCTTTAATTAATAAATTAAAAGATATTATAATATAAACTAATTAGCTTCTTAATATATTAAGCCTTATTAATAATTAAAAACTAAAATTTAATATCCTTAAACTTAGGATTATATAATAAATATATAATTAGATTACTATTAAAATACTCCTTTATATTCTTAGATAGAATATAAATTTCCTATTCTTTAAAAGTAAATATAGTATAGTAGGAGAAATAGAATATAGATAATTACTTATTCTTCTTATAATTAAAATACTTATTATATTACTTTTAAATAAACTTAAGAATAAAATTACTAATAAAGTAAAAGAGCTTTTTATCCTTATAAAGAAAATAACCTAAAAAGGTAAAATAACTTAATAAAATAAGAGAATTAATATTTACCGCAACAGCTTTTATTATTTAGCTCAACAACCCCAGAACAACTAATATTCCAATAGAAATCCCTATCTAAACCTAGCAAAAAGTAGCTCTACAAACAAACTTCAACCTTTTATTAATATCGCATAACACATTATAATAACAGCTATAATAGCAACTGCAATAGCAACTGCAATAGTAACTATAATAGTAACTACAATAGCAACTACAATAGTAACTATAATAGCGACTGCAATATCGCGTAACGCATCATAATAACAGCTATAATAGCAACTACAATAGCAACTGCAATAGTGATTGCAATAGTAATTGTAATAGCAACTGCAATAGTAACTATAATAGCAACTGCAATATCGCGTAACGCATCATAATAACAGCTACAATAGTAACTACAATAGCAACTACAATAGTAACTGCAATAGCAACTGCAATGGTGACTGCAATAGTAACTATAATATCGTGTAATGTATTATAATAATAGCTACAATAGCGACTGCAATAGCAACTATAATAGTGATTATAATAGCAACTGCAATAGTGACTGCAATGGTGACTGCAATGGTGATTGCAAAGGTAATTGGCTGGGGCCTATTAGGCTAGCTGTTTTTAGATAAAAATAGGATATTTAGGATAGAAAAGAGATGATATATTGAAATTCTGGGAGATATTTTGGGCTTTATGTGACTTTGTTGAGCCAAATAACAAAAGCTGTTGCGGCAAATATCAATTCTCTAAAATAATAATATATTTAATCCAATTTATACCTATTAACTATAATCTAATATATAAGTATATAATTAAATAATATATATATATAAATATAAAATAAATACTTATAGTAAGGTCCTTTTTACCCTTTTTATTTATAGTAATAGTAAGATATTTAAGTAGCTTCTTTTTATTTAAAACCTAAATACTATACTCCTTAAAGTTACTACTAATACTATAAAAAACTAATAGCTTAAAATATAAAAAATTAAACTTAATTTTATTAACTATCTAGTAAAGTAAATTAACTAAGATTAAAATAAGATATAATTTATAAGAAATATTAGTAATTACTATTAAATACTTTAATATAAGATTATAAAAGTAAATAATAAATAAATATATCTTTATTTTACCTATTCCTATTTTATTAGTAAGTATTATATATTACTATCTATTAATTACTTATAGTATAATTATTTTAATATCTATTAAAATTAGTAATAATAAAAAAGTATAATCTTATATATATATATATAAAATAACTATTTTATTATATTATAATCCTATAATAATTTATGGATTTTAGTAGGACCTTTCTTTCTTTATTAGTTCCTTTTTTTTATATTTATTTTATTCTAAATTTAATTATTTATATTAAATTATTAAGCTACTTATTATTATTATTTATATTCTTTATAAATCTCTTTTAAGAGTTATTTAAACTAGGTCTTTTTTTTATAAATAACTAATAGTTTAATATTAGCTTTAGTATATTTTATTATTAAGTAATAAATTTAATATTATTACTATTAAGGCCTTTTCTCTTAAATAGCTTATACTCCTAAAGGATAAGCTTAATCTTATTCTTAGGATATATAATACTTTAATATTATAAATAGTAGATTTCCTTATTAAAATAATATTTATTTACTATAGTAAATTGGATATTAATAGCCTAGATCTCTTAATATATATATCTATATATAGAGTTAGATTTAGGAGGGGTATTACCTTTATAAATAAGGTAGTATTAGAATAATATTTTGATTAATATTGTTTATAGGTATATTTATAGATATATTTATAGGTATATTAAAATATACTAATTCTAGCTATTAGAAAAGCTATTTTTTTATTATATTTTATTTCTATTAGAGAAAGCTTTATAGTTTTTATTTTATATTACCTTTAAGCTTCTAAGGTAATTATAGGTATAAGGGTAATTATACTATAGGATTTAAAAGTCTAAAGGTTTAATATACTTCTTAGTATTACTATCTTATTAAGCTATTCCTCTTCTTAGGAGGATATAAATTACTTTTATACCTTAATATATAAAATAACTAATAATATATAACTTTATAAGATTATAACTTACTAATTACCTAATAAGATTTAAAAGGCTAAATATAAATATAAATAAATAGAATCTAAATATTAGGAAATAAATCCAGATTATAATCTCTTAAAATTTCATTAATATTAAGATCCTAAGTAAGCTAAAGGGAATTTAGAGTAGCTCCCCATATTACTATAACCCTATATAACTATAACATATTTCCTAACATATAACTCTTCTACCAGCATTATAACTTATACTAAATATAAAGTAATTCTTATCCAATTTAACCCAAATTTTAACTATAAGTTTACTATAGCCTAATAATAAGATCCTATTAACTAAAGCTCTTAAGAAAATTAAGAAAAGCAATAAAATTGTAGCTATTAGCTAATAATATTATATTATTTTATCTATACTATATAACTAATATAAAGGCACTTAATATAGTATAAAAGCTAAGGAGCCTATTTACTAACTATTAAATATATAAGAGAAATACCTAATAAATTAGATTTTATTAGAGGAAAAAGCTAGCTATACCTATATATAGTAGGAGGTCTAGTCTTTTATAGAGCTAATTATTAGTAAGGGTAGGAATATAAGATTACTTAGTAATAACTAGGTTAACTACTTTCTTTAGTATTATAAGAAAGTTAAAATAAAAGTATTCTAATCTTTTAAGGCCTTATATTTATAGGCTATAAAAAAGGAAATAATACTTAAATAATATAGTAATCTAGATAAGGTTTTAATATAATAAAAGGTTAGATCTACCTACCTTTATAATATTAATAAATATAGTATTATAAAGTAAGAAATATAAAATTAGAAAGTAATTAGAATAATCCTAATATCTTATTTAACTATAATAAAAAATAATTCTAATAATTAGATTATAATTATTAAGATAGGCAGTACTTATAGAAGATATCTTATATTATATATTACTTTTATTAGGATTAATTTCTAAGAATAATAGTTTCTAAAGCATTTTTTAACCTAGAAATATATTTATAGCCCTTTAGGCTAAGCTAATTTGGATATTCTTTAAAAGTAGCTAATTAAGATATTTATCCTAAAAATAAAGCCTTAATAAAAGGGATAATAGAGAGTTCTTATTCTTAATAGTTATAAGTTATATATTCCTATTATATTTATATATACCTATTAGGAGCATTAAATATAGCCTCTTTATCTTTCTTTATATACCTTATAAGCTATATAATCTCTTAACCTTAGTATTTTTAGTCCTCTAAAGACTACCTTCTATAAGAAAACTTATAAATATACCTCTTTTAAAATAGCTACCCTAATTTAAAAATAACACTTCTTAGAATACTATAAAATAGCCTCTAAGAAAGCTATATTATTAAGGAACCTTTAAAAGGGATTTTTTATAGCTAGGATTTATCCTATTAATATTAAGAAGCTATTAGCATAAATAATTTATCCTAAGGCCTTACCCAAAGTATCTCCTCTACCTTTTATACCTAAATACTAAAAAAGAAATAATAATAATATATTATATATACCTAAGAATATAAAGTATCTATATTTATAGCTTAAATTAATAGATAATAAGTTTAAGGGTATTTATTATAATATATATACCTTAATAAAAAAGGCAGGGAAAGGGCTTAATAAATAGTTAGTAATAATAGCTAGTCTAAAGATTAAATATAATTATCTTAAGGCTAAAATAGTATTAATATAGCCTATAGGAAGGCAGGCTATTAAATATAACCCTAATAAGGTATTTATATTAATTAAGTAAATTAAAGAGGCCTACCTTAAGGAATACTACTATATAAAGCACTGGATTATAAGATTATAAGCTTAAGCTAAAGAGAATATAAATAAGGATATATTATTAACTTAGGAGAGTATAGTCTTTTATCTCCTCTTTTAGCTAGTAAATGTATAAGGTATTTATAGTATTATAAGGAATAATATTACTTGTAATAATTTGGCTAACTTGTGTAGTTATATAGGGTTATAGTTATATAGGGAGCCACTCTATAAGGTAATCTAGCAAATATTAGATTCTTATTTCCTACTTAAGGGACTATAGATCTCTTAGGTTCTTCTATAAAATTTCCTATATATTAGGAGACTTAAGTTACTTCTTAATATATATATCTATTAAATTAAAGTAACTAAGAATATTAAGGGAAAATAGGATAAACTTAATATATTAAAAAATAAGCTTTTAGTTAAGGAAAATATATCTCTTTTTTAGGGTATTAAGTAAAAGATAATAAGTCTTATTATCTAATAGTTTAAAATTAGCTAAGCTTAGACCTATTTTTTAGATCTTCTTATATATTTACTAGATAGAATAAATAGACTATATTTACTTAAGAATAATAGTACTAATATTAATAATATCTAAATCCTTTATAAACTAAATATCTATAATATTATCCTCTAGCTTTCTAATCTAGCCCTTAAGCTTAGTATCTAACTATTCTTATTTCTTCTTTTTAAGGAGCTTAGTATACTTTTTCTCTATAGCTTAAATATTAGCTTTAAACTAAAAAAACTTAATTTACTATAACTTAAAATAGGGATTTATAGTAATTAAGGTAGTATTAGTAGAAAAGTTTAGATCTATATAATTAGGCTATTTATAAGTATTATTAGAAAATAATCTAATATTTAGGTAATTAGACTAGGTATTTTATTATATATTTATATAATAGATTAATAAGATTATATAATAAATATTTTCTAAAGTAAATCTTATTTCCTTTAGCTTCTTATTAATATTTTTACTAAAGAATAATAAATATTTATAATTATATTATAAAGGGTTATAGGAAAATTTAAGATCTATAGCCTATTAAATAGGGGTAAAAAGTAAGAATTATATAATATATACTAAGATAGTACTAATAAGATTAATTTTATATAGCTTTTAAGTATCTTTTACCTTTAGCTTTATAATAAAAATAAAGATTAGATATTTATAGTACTTTTCTATTTTACCTAGAAGATTATAATAATAAGCTTTCTTTATAATATTAATTACCTTATTAGATAGAGAATTTATACTATTTCTAATTAAAAACTTATCCTTCTTAAGAGTAATTATATAATAATATAATATAATAAACTAAATCTATATATTATTATTATCTTTATCTTTATTAATACCTTCCTTTTTATTAATATTAGTAAATATCTAAATTTAAGTATTATTATTATCCTTTAATTCTTTTAATATTAAAGTAAAAGTAAAATATTAATTAAAATAATAAAGAAAGATATATAATATATTATATACTAATATAAAATTAGCAAGTTACTAGATTATATAATAATATAAATCCAAAAAATAACATATATAAGGTAAAATCTAATATATAAATATATAATATTTAAAGTAAAATTAAAAATAAGATTAAGAAAAAAAAAATATATAGATAATATATAAGATAGAATCTAATATATAAGTATATAAGATTATAATTAAATTAAATAAGGGGAATAAAAAGAAAAATCTAATAAATAAGTATATAGTATAAGAGGGGAATAGATTATATACTAATATATAAGATTATAATTATATTAGATAAAGAGTAGAATAAGAATATAAATAGATATATAATAACTTACTAATAATATCTATAAATAATACTATTAAAGTAATAAATTAAAAATTATTATACTAAGTAAATATACTAAAATTTATAATAATAATATTCTATTTCTACTAGATTAATATATAAATTAAATACTTAAAATCTCTCTATTTCTACTAGGCTTAAAAGGACTTTTTAGTACTAAACTTCTTCTTCTTATACTTATAATATAAATAATTAAATAAAAAGAAATTATACTAATTTAGTATAAATAGATAATCTCTGCCTTAGAAATAAGCTATAAAGATAAACTTTTATATATTTAGCTTTTACTTATCCTCTTTAGCTTAATTATCTAGTATAAGAATAATAATATTAGCAAGGATATTAATAGGCAAAGCTATTTAAAGTAAGTAAAATTAAATTAATATAAAATATATAAACTTACTTTATAGATTAAGAATATCCTATAGAATAATAAGTAGATTAGGTATAATAGATAAGATTAGTAGGGAATTAATTAATTTATTATTACTTGCCTATTTACTCTTTTTACTTATAATATAAATTCTTTGGCTTATTATATATAATTACTAGTAATAGGGTAAAATATTATAAGTAAAAGTATATAACTAATTATAATTTAATATAAGGGTATATAATAAAAAGAGAGATTATAGGATACTTAGATAACTATAAAAAGATTAGGAGGATTTATAGGGATATTAAAGGAAAGAATAAAAGTTTAAGTTAAAAATATAGGGGGATAGTTTATATATATATAATAGTATTATATAAGTAGGAATAATAATATTCTAGTCCTAATTAAATAAGATAAGTCCTTTATATAAGTAGGAGTAATAATATTCTAGTCCTAGTTAAATAAAATAAGTTCTTTATATAAATAGGAGTAATAATATTCTGATCCTAGTTAAATAAGATAGGTCCTTTATATAAATAAGAGTAATAATATTCTAGGCCTAATTAAATAATATAGGTCTAGAACTATATATATAAAATAATAATATTCTAGCCTAAATTAAAAGCTTAGTTAGTTTAAAGTAATAGGTCTTTTATATAAGTAGAAATAGTAATATTTTAGACCTAATTAAATAAAGTAAATTAAGGACTATATATATAAAATAATAATATTCTAGCTTAAATTAAAAGCCTAGTTTAATAGAGTAAATATATTATATAAATAAAATAATATTTTAAATTTAAAAGAGTTTATTTTATTAAATAAAGCTAAATATAAGCTTATTAATCTATTTATTATTTTTTATATAATATTTTCTTATTATCTTAATAATTATTTATATATTTTACTAGCTAATTCTAATCTTATAATTTTTTTTTTTTTTTTTTTTTTTTTTTAAAAAAAAACCCTTTTTTAATTTTTTAATTTTTTTTTTTTTTAAAAAAAAATTTTTTTTTTTTTTTTTATTTATTTTATTTTTTCAATGATAATTATACATTTTTTTTAATGTTTTTTTTTTTTTAATTTATATTATAATACAACCATTATAGTATA
>JAHVYB010000368.1:0-20769 GCA_020623695.1 Calonectria henricotiae | reverse complement strand
ATTTTTTTATATATTATATAATTTTTATATATCTTTTTTTTTTTTTTTTTTTTTTTTTTTTTTTTTTTTTTTATTTTTTTTTTTTTTTTTTTTTTTTTTATAAAAAAAAAAAAAAAAAAAAAAAAAAAATAGGATACTTTCTTATTTAGCATTTAGTTAGATTTTATAAGGAGCAATAAGAGCTTTATATCATAATTATTTTAATTATAATTATTGCCTATAAAAACCCTAGTAGGGAAAAATGACTAGTTATAATAACCCTTTGTTCTTTTACCTATTTCCCTGGGCCAGGGGCTGGTGCAGGGAATTGAACCCTGGTCTCTATAAAAAACACAGCGCGCTAACTACTGCACTACACCACCTTATATTTATATTATTTTAAATTTAATTATTTATATTAAATTATTAAGCTATTTATTATTATTATTTATATTCTTTATAAATCTCTTTTAAAAATTATTTAAATTAAATCTTTTTTTTTATTTTTTTTTTTATTTTTTTTTTTTTATTTTTAATTTTTTTTTTAAAAAAACCCTTATCTAATTACTCAACTTAACCTATATATATAAATAGGATACTTTCTTTAGCATTTAGTTAGATTTTATAAGAAATAATAAAAGCTTTATATTACAATTATTTTAATTATAATTATCGCCTATAAAAACCCTAGTAGGAAAAAATAACTAGTTATAATAACCCTTTTTTACCTATTTCCCTAGGCCGGGGGCTAGTGCAGGGAATCGAACCCCAGTCTCTGTGAAAAACACAGCGCACTAACCATTGCACTATACTACTATCTTTTTTTTATAAATAATTAATAATTTAATATTAGCTTTAATATATCTTATTATTAAATAATAAATTTAATATTATTATTATTAAAGCCTTTTCTCTTAAGTAATTTATATTTTTAAAAAATAAGCTTAATCTTATTCTTAAAATATATAATATTTTAATATTATAAATAATAAATTTCTTTATTAAGATAATATTTATTTATTATAATAAATTAGATATTAATACCCTAAACCTTTTAATATATATATTTATTTATTATAATAAATTAGATATTAATACCCTAAATCTTTTAATATATATATTTATTTATTATAATAAATTAGATATTAATACTCTAAATCTTTTAATATATATATTTATTTATATTTAATTAAAATATAAGTAAGAGGCTTAACTAGGCAATTCTAGGAGCAAATATAATTAGTATTTAAATAACTATAGTATTAGTCTTTTTTTGCCCTAATTAATAGAATAATTAACTTTATATATTTTATAATCTTA
This sequence comes from Calonectria henricotiae, assembly GCA_020623695.1. Taxonomy (NCBI): domain Eukaryota; kingdom Fungi; phylum Ascomycota; class Sordariomycetes; order Hypocreales; family Nectriaceae; genus Calonectria; species Calonectria henricotiae. Next base: position 19,470 of record JAHVYB010000368.1, on the reverse strand, counting down.
ATACTCTTTTAATATTAAAGATAGTAAGGTAGTATAGTGTAATGGTTAATATACTATGTTTTTTATAGAGACCGGGGTTTAATTCCCCGCACTAGCCCCCAGCCCAGGGAAATAGGTAAAAAAGGGTTATTATAATTAGTTATTTTTTCTTACTAAGGTTTTTATAGGACATAAATATAAATAAAATAATAATAATAAAAATCTCTTATTACTCCTTATAAAATCTAAATAAATACTAAATAAGAAAGCATTTTATTTATACATATAGGTTAAGTTAAGTAATTAGATAAAGGTTTTTTTTTTAAAAAAAAAAAAAAAAAAAAAATAAAGATAGTAAACTTTATTAGACCTATCCTAATATTTAAAATAGCTTTCTATACTAAGATTAATATATTCTAGCCTACTTTTAATATTATTAAAAATAATTAAATCTAAATTATATTTTAAATATTATATTCTTTATAATCTATTATATCCTTTTACCTTAAAATATACTAATAATAAGCTCTATACTAAATACCCTCTTAACCTAATTAAATACTTTAAATAGATTCTCCCTTAATATAAGCTATTTATCTCATCGTATTTTTATTATATTATAATCCTATAGTAATTTATAGATTCTAGTAGGGTACTAGTTATAACCCGGCCCCTATAAAGGGATATATGCTTAGTTAAGTAAGGGATTTACAAGCAACCGCTCTCTATAAGAGCTTGGCATGGTTTCGGCTAGAGAAAGAGGGGCAAGCTTTAGTCTTATACCTTAAGTTAATATACTATTCTACCCAGCTTTAATCTTATATCTTAAGTTAATATACTATTTTACCTAATTACTTATTATTACCTTTATTATAACTATTTAGCTAGATATAGCTATTATAATTCTAAAGCTTCTACTATAGCTTCCTAGATAATATACCTTAAGATAAGGTTTATAACTCTATAACTATAAGTATAATTATTAGACTAGCTACTTACTTAAGCAAAGAGAGTTTATAGGTAAAATAAATACTTATTAAGAATAATAATTTAGATAACCCTTTATATAAAGAATCCCTTAACTAGGAAAAAGGAAAGGAAAGGGAGATCCTTAATTTTAACCCTAATAAAACTATAGGTAAATACTTAATCCTAATTTAAATAAAAACCCCTCTAAATTAATAAGAAGTAGGCTAAGATAGAGTTAATATATAGGCTCCTTAGATATAAATATAGTAGAAAATAGCTAAGTTAAGGAAATAAAATATTATTCTTATTATAATAATTAGCTAAATATAAAAAAAAGTAGAATAAAAATAAAGCTAAAGGTATAATAATTATTTAAGTAAAGATAATAATAATAATAAAAAGGAAAGCTAAGTAAAAGCTATTAATATAGCTATCTTAAAGGTCTTAATTACTAATTAAAAATATTAGAACTAGCTCTTAAACCTTAAATATATAATTAAAAGTAAATCTTAAAAATACTATATTAATAAAGCTAAGATCTTATTAGTAAAAAACTATTTAAATATAAAAGCTTAATTTATATATAATAATTTTCTCTATTAATACTCTAAGGAGGAATAGGTAAATCTTAAGTAAAATTAAAATAAATTCCTAGAATAATTAAAAACCTTTATTAAGGACTAAGATAATCTCTAAGCTTTAATATCTAAGGTATATTATAATATAGTATAGAAAGAGGGATAATTATCCCTTAATTTTTATAATTACCTTAATTCCCTAGAAAAAGACTTAGAAGATTACTTAGAAATATAAAAGACAAAGGATTATCTAAATAAGCTAATAAAAGAGCTATAAGAATATATTATCTAAGTCCTTCTTAAATTCTCTATAATCTAATTAAAATTAGTCTCTAAGGCTATAATATACTAAGATATAAGTATAGGAAATAATAAAAAAAGAAAAACTTACTTAGGCTTTAATTAGCTACCTTAAAAAAGACAAAAGGGCAATTAAAATAATATTTTATTTAATTATTAAAGGAACTAAGGAAGATTTAATAGACCTTTTAACTTTTACCTAAAAGATATATAAATTAATCTCTAAGATAATAAAAACCCTATAAAAGAAGATAAAAAATAATAATAGTACTATAACTATAAAAGTAAGGAATATTTTATAAACTATTATAATAAGGAACTAAGAATCTAAAGAACCTAGACTAATTAAAAGGGAAAAAGTAAAAAATAAAAGTAAATAATCCTACTAATGCCCTTATACTTATACTTAAGATTATATAATATCTATTTACCTTAATTACTATTTTTATCCCCTAAAAGCCTATTATTATTAAAGTAATCCTAAATATAGAAAGTAAAACTAATATTATTAATTAATAACTAGCTATTAGCCTTATTCTAAGAAAGACCTCTAATAAAGTCCCTAATCTAATTCTAGTAAAAGATTAAAGAGTAAAAGCTTATAATACTTAGTACTTACCTATTAAAATATAGGATTAGTATAAATAAATTAAAAAGATAACTTAGGTAATAATTAGTATTAACTAGGATCTAAACCCTAAAAATAAACCTATACTATTAGAAATACCTACCTTAATTTAACTTAATATCCTAATAAATATTAAGAACTAAATATAAGTCTACTAAATTATATAGAAAGGCTTTTAGAAAGTTATTCCTTATAAATTTAAGAAGCTAGTTAAAAATACTATAAATATCTATAGTATAATAATATATAAGGAACCTTACTAAATACTAAGAGATCCCCCCTCTAAAGGGCCTCTAATTAATCTTATTATCCCTTTTAAAATCTTTAATCTAAAATAGATATTCTTAGAAGAAGAATTAAAAATACTTTCCTTATATAAAATTACTAATTATAATATTAACTTAGTTAAGGGTAAAACCTCTCTATTTAGCCTAATATATCCCCTATTATAAAAAGAGCTCTAAGAACTATACTAATACCTTAGGGAAAACTTAGATAAGGGCTAAATCTAACCCTTAAAGAGCTTTATAAGAGCTTTAATTCTCTTTATACTAAAATCCAATAGATCCCTTAGGTTATATATTAATTATAAAGGATTTAATATAATAATAATAAAAAATTAATATTCTTTACCCTTAATTTTGGAAATTGTAAATTAAATTAAAGGAGCTAAGTATTTTTCTAAGATTAATATTAAAGATATATATTATTATATTTATATAAAAAAAAAGATAAATAAAAAATAGTATTTTAGATATATTATAAGTACTTTAAGTACTTAATAATATTATTTAAATTAACTAATATACTTATAATCTTCTAAGATTATATTTATAAAGCTTTTAGTAAACTAATAAATATAATATATATAGCTTATCTAGATAATATTCTTATTTTCTTAAAAGACTAAGAAACCTATATAAAATACCTCTAAGCTATATTTAAATACTTAAGGGATATAAAACTTTATATAAAACTTTCTAAGTATATATTCTATTAATCTTTAATTAAATTCTTAGGATTTATTCTCTCTATAGAAAGGATTACTATAAACCTAAAAAGGGTTAAGATAATTACTTAATAGGAAAAGCTAAAAACCTATTAAGAGATCTAGGTCTTTATAGGCTTTTATAACTTCTATAGGCAATTTATTTTTAACTTTTTAGTACTAATAAAGCTATTAATAAATCTATTAAAGGGGAGCTAAAAGGGTAAAAAGCCTAGTAAAGTGGAATTAAATAATATAAAAAGAGGGGTATTTATATCCCTAAAGTAGGCTTTTTAGAAGGCCCCCTTATTATACTATTTTAACCCTATTAAACCTATTTAGCTTAAAATAAATACCTTATTATTTGTAATAGTAAGAATCTTATTATAGCTAGATAATAATAGCTATTTCTACTTTATAGCTTTTTAGTTATAAAAATATACTAATTATAAGTTTAGGTATAAGACCTTAAACTAAGAATTAATAGCTATTATAAAATTATTTAAATATTAATAATACTACCTTAAAAAGGTAATAAACTAAATAAAAATCCTTAGTAACTATTTTAATCTTTAGTTATTTATAAAGATACTAAAGCTAAATAGAAGGTAGGCTAGATAGTATATATACCTAATACCTTATAATTTTATTATAAAATATTAGCTAGGCAAATAAAACCCTATTAATAGCTTATTAAGGTAACTAGATTATAAGAGGAATATTCTATATAATCTAGACCTATTAATATTACTTAAAGAAAGATTAATTAAAATATAAGTAACCTAATTCTTATAAGAATTAAAAGATAAGTTAGACCTAGGATCTTTTGGAAAGGGAAATACCCTAACTTATAAGTAGGCTAGGGCCCTAGAAAAGGAAATATAAAAGAATAAGTCTCCTACTACCTAAAATAGCCATAAGTATAATACTAAGGTATTAGGAAGTATAGCTCCTAGTATAATTAAACCTAAGTTAATAGTAAATCTATAAGCTTTTACTTAAATATAAATAAGCTAGGTTTAAGAGAAGATAGGTTATAATCTATTTATCTTAATATTTATAGTTAAAAAGGCTTTAGTTAAAAAGGAAATCTTTAAAGAAAACCCTTTAAAGCCCTTAGAAAAGATAATATACTCTCTTTAGAAAAAAGACCCTAAGATATAGCAAAGGATTAATAAGATAAAGTAAGAGATAATAAATAGAAGCCCTAGTAATTAGTTTATAAATAAATATAATCTTCTTTATTTTAAATATTAATTATTTATATCTAATAAAGAGGCTATAAAATAATAGCTATTATAGCTATATTATAATAACCTATTAATAAGGTATTTTAGGCAAAATAAAACCCTAGAAATAATCTAAAGAAAGTTCCACTGGTCTAATATAAGTAAAGATATTTTAGAGTAGGTTTAGACCTATATAATATACTAAGGAGCTAATTATAAAAGATACTACCTTTATAGTAAATTTAAATCCTTATTAATACTTTCCTAACTATAAAAAGAAATATTAATAGACTTTATTATAGGATTATTACCCTTACTATAAAAAGGAATAAAGATAGATATAATACTTATAATCTCATCATATTTTTATTATATTATAATCCCATAGTAATTTATAGATTCTAGTAGGACCTCCCTTCCTTTATTGGTTCCTTTTTTTTGTATTTATTTTATTCTAAATTCAATTATCTATATCAAATTATTAAGCTACTTATTATTACTATTTATATTCTTTATAAATCTCTTTTAAGAGTTATTTAGGCTAGGTCTTTTTTTTATAAATAACCAATAGTTTAGTATTAGCTTTAATATATCTTATTATTAAGTAATAAATTTAATATTATCACTATTAAGGCCTTTTCTCTTAAGTAGCTTATACTCCCAAAGAATAAGCTTAATCTTATCTTTAGGATATATAATACTTTGATATTATAAATAGCAGATTTCCTTGTTAAGGTAGTATTTATTTACTATAGTAAATTGGATACTAGTAGCCTGGATCTCTTAATATATATATCTATATATAGAGTCGGATTTAGGAGGGGTATTGCCTTTATAGATAAGGTAGCATTAGAATGATATTTTAACTAATGTTGTTTGTGGGTATGTTTATAGGTATATTTATAGGTACATTAAAATGCACTAATTCTAGCTATCGGGAAAGCCATCTTTTTATTGTATTTTATTTCTATTGGAGAAAGCTTTATAGTTTTTATCTTATATTGCCTTTAGGCTTCTAAGGTAATTATGGGCACAAGGGCAATTGTACCATAGGATTTGAAAGTCTAAAGGTTTAATGTGCTCCTTAGTATTGTTACCTTGTTGAGCTGTCCCTCTCCTTAGGGGGACATAAATCACTTTTATACCTTGATAATACTTATAATTATAGACTATTTTATAAAATATATATATATAATCCTAATCTTTACCTAAATTAATACTATAGACCTAGTAGAGCTTTTTTATAATAAAATTAAACTTAAATTTAGTTTCTTAAATAGGATTATCTCTAATAAAGAACTAATCTTTATAAGTAAATTTTAATTAGAATTATATTATTAAATAAGAATAAAATAAAAGCTCTTAATAGCTTTTTATCCTTAAACTAATAGCTAAATAGAAAGAATAAATTAAATACTTAAATATTATTTAAAGTACTTTAGTAATAAGTAATAAAATAATTAAGTAGCCTTCCTAGTAATTACTTAATTTACTTATAATAATATAAAGAACTTAACTATAGGATATAATACCTTTTAGATATTATATAGCTATTACCTAGAGTTTTATATCTATATTAAGGATAATATTATCTAAGGGAAGGTACTAAAGATAAATATATAAGTATATTATCTTATAAAACTAAAAGAATAATTATAAAACTAATACTAAAAAGCACTAAATAAGCAATAGAAATACTATAACTAAAAGTATTAACCCCTAACCCTTAAGAGAGGCAATTTAATTACTTTATTTACAAAGAACCTCTTTCTAAAGAAATATAAAAGAAAACTAGCCCTAAGATAAATAAGGCCCTTTTAAGTACTAAATACTATAGGAACATAGGTATATTAGTTAGTACTTCTAGAAAAATATAGCTATATTTATAATATATTTTATATAAGCTTACTAAAGCTATAGAAGAGGCATAAAACCAGTAAGAATAAACTACTTCTAATGCTTAATCTAAAAAATACTAACCTAGAATAGGAAATAGAATAAATTAAGAATAAAATAAAATATAAAGAAAAGATATATTACCTAGTTAAGTAGATAAATTAGCCTATAGAATATAATTAGTAATTATATAAAAATAAATTAATAAATATATAAGAAGTAATTTAAGACTACCTTAAATAGTAAGTAAAAATAACCTAAAAACAAAAAAGACTATAAAAGGAAGTTAATTCTTAAAAATAATTATATAAGTATAATAACTATTATAAAACTAAGTGCCCTAAAAGGGCTATAGTAAAGATATAATTAAATTATACCTAAAAAAAACCTTATTTCTTTAGGATTAAAATAGAGTTTTTATAACTATAAGCTAAAGTCTTACTATAGCTAGAGCTATTACTAATTTAGATAGGAGTTTAGGGAAAAGTAGCCCTAGTATTAGACTTAGACTTAAAGAACTTATTTACCTTAAGAGATTACTAAAAGAAAGTATATCCTAGCTTAATAATATAGGGATAAGTATTAAAAAGGATTGCCTTATTAGTATTTCTACTTTAATATTAGCCTAAGTTAAAAAGCTTTTAGATCCTATTTATAATCTATTTCTTAGTAATCTCCTAGGTATTATAGCTAATATTATTATATAAAAGGTAAAGGTCTAAAGTATAAGTATATTTCTATAATTTCTTTTTCTAAGAATAATAAGTTAATAAATTAAATAATATATAAAAAAGATAATAAAAACTTACTAAGTAAGTAATAGTAATCTAATAAGCTTATACTTAATAATAAATTACCTTAAAGTTAGTAAAGATAATATAAGCCTTCTAAGAAAGAAATAAATAAATAGTAAGAATATAGTAAAAATATATCTAAGGAATATCTATATAAATATACTTTTTAATATTAGTTAGACTATAGGCCTAGGATAAATAATTTTTAATAGCAAGGAATATATCTAGTAATTAAAAGCCTATTTAGTAGAATAAGCAATAAATATTCTTTATAAAGTAATAGAAAGGCCTAGTAATTATAATAAGAGCCTTTATTTATAGATTAATAGACTTAATTTTCTTTAGGAAGATTATATATAGTAGATAAGTTAAATAAGCCTATATATTATATAAGTTATAAGTATCCCTCTCTATAAGGGAAATAAGCCTAAATAGTTAGTAAATAAGTAGTAATTATATATTAATAAATAATAAAGATATATAAATAATAATTAGTACTAAAGGTCTAATAATATATATAGTAAATAATATTAAAAATATAGTAAATATACTTAATAAAGGTTATTATAATTAGGATATCCTTAGGCTTATTCTTAATATATTTAGCCTCCTCTTATAGAACACTCTAAGTACACCTTATACACTAGATAAGAGTATTATTAATGCCTATAATATAGGCAGAAGAAGTAGGTATATTAATATTTAAAAGATAAGAGGAAAGGCTTAGAATATAATAATATAATAAGCAAAGATAAATAATTCTAAAATTTAAAAAGAAATAAAGGAAAAATAAATAGGAAATTATTATTATAAAAGAATAATAATTTAAATAATAAATAACTAGGTAGTTAGAAGGTAAGTAATCTCTTGATTTTTTACTATCTTATGCTTAAGGGTAATAATAATTTACTATTAACCTAATATAAAAATATCCAATATATTAGGATTAGCCTTACTAAAGATAAATAGGAACTTATAAGTTCTTCTTATAAGGGCTTATTAGCTATAAATTATAAGGCTATACTATTAGAATAAATAACTACTACTAAGAACAATAGACTCAAGGGAAGGGATAATTATAACCCAGCCCCTATAAAGGGATATATACTTAGTTAAGTAAGGGATTTATAAGTAATTACTCTCTATAAGAGCTTAGCATAGTTTTAACTAGAGAAAGAGGGGCAAGCTTTAGTCTTATACCTTAAATTAATATACTATTCTACCTAGCTTTAGTCTTATACCTTAAGTTAATATACTATTCTGCCCAGCTACTTATTATTACCTCTATTATAACTATTTAGCTAGGTATAGCTATTACACTAGTCTAGATTCCCTAGACCTCCCTTTCTTTATTAATTCCTTTTTTTTATATTTATTTTATTCCAAATTTAATTATCTATATTAAATTATTAAGCTATTTATTATTATTATTTATATTCTCTATAAATCTCTTTTAAGAGTTATTTAGGCTAAATCTTTTTTTATAAATAACTAATAATTTAATATTAGCTTTAGTATATCTTATTATTAAATAATAAATTTAATATTATTACTATTAAGGCCTTTTCTCTTAAGTAGTTTATACTTTTAAAGAATAAGCTTAATCTTATTCTTAGAATATATAATACTTTAATATTATAAATAGTAAATTTTCTTATTAAGATAGTATTTATTTACTATAGTAAATTAAATACTAATAGCCTAGATCTTTTAATATATATATCTATATATAAAGTTAGATTTAGAAAGGGTATTACCTTTATAGATAAGGTAGTATTAGAATAATATTTTAATTAATATTATTTATAGGTATATTTATAGGTATATTTATAGGTATATTTATAGGTATATTTATAGGTATATTAAAATATACTAATTCTAGCTATTAGGAAAGCTATCTTTTTATTATATTTTATTTCTATTAGAAAAAGCTTTATAGTTTTTATTTTATATTATTTTTAAGCTTCTAAGATAATTATAAGTATAAGAATAATTATATTATAAGATTTAAAAATCTAAAGATTTAATATACTCCTTAGTATTATTATCTTATTAAGTTATTCTTCTTAGGGGGATATAAATTACTTTTATACCTTAATAAAGCTAAAAAAGGGGAAATTCTTAGAAAATATTAATAATAACTAGTATAATTAATAGCTAAATAGAACTATAAATACTATAAGATTTATTAAGAACTATAATAATAAAAGTAAGGCTAAAAAGAAATATAAAGGTTACTAAAAAGTCAAGGAAAATTAGTAATCTAAGCTAGATTTTAAATATCTAGGAAATTAAAAGTGCGTTTATTTATAATTATTAATTTAAGATAATTATATAGACCAACACCATAGTTGTTTAAACACTAATTGTATCCGCTCCCAGAATTGCCTGGTCGAGCCTCCTGCTTATATTTTAACCAAACATAAATAAAGATAATTATAAATATAAAAATAATTATATTATAGGATTTAAAAGTCTAAAGATTTAATATACTTTTTAGTATTATTACCTTATTTATATTTAGTTAAAATACAAGCAGGAGGCTTGACCAGGCAATTCTAGGAGCGGATATAATTAGTATTTAAACAACTATAGTATTAGTCTCTTTTCGCCCTGACCAATAGAACAATCAACTTTATTATTACCTTATTAAGCTATCTCTCTCCTTAGGAGGATATAAATCACTTTTATATCTTAATATAAGCAGGGAATTATAATATCTTAACTAATATATTCTTATCCTTTTGGATAGAAAACGTCTACCTACTCCCTGTTAGGCCCTTTACTGAAATCCGACCGCTGCTAAGAGCTAAGCACTAACTAGTGTATTTTAATAATACTTACTCTTTAGATAGTTTAAATCAATGTTGCTGCCCAAACCATCTACTTTATTTATTGCATTACTCTCATAAAGTTCCAGTGACATTTCATTCCATAGAATCCCACTGTTACAATGTCCCATTCAACCCGCCCTTACTTGGCTGATGCCACGTTCAGCTCTTTTACCAAAGATCAGGGTGCAAACTACGCTCAACACCGCCCCGACTACCACCTCTTGCTGTACAAGACCATCATTGATCATCACAATTCCACCAGCGTTCAGCTCAATACCATTATTGACATTATCTATGGCCCAGGCGTCGCCTCTCGCGCTCTCGCACCGTATTTCGCCCATGCCATCGGTCTAGACCCATCCGAAGGCATGATACAGCAGGCCCATATTCTTGGCAGAGCGTCATCCACCACTGAGCCCATTCTATTTGATGTTTCAACCGCCGAAGATCTAGGGTGGAATCTATCGCCACAGGTTGAGGATTCCAGCATTGACCTCACCACCGCTTCCACAGCTGCTCACTGGTTTGATATGGCACGGTTTTGGCCACAGTCAGCACGCGTTTTGAAGCCTGGTAGCACTGTTGCTATATAGGCAGTAGGATCTATAAGGATGCCATACTACTAAAACACGCAGCCCGGTATCACATATAAACCGCGGCAGTCGTTTGCTCATCTTAACTTTCCATTTATCACCTATCACGCGCTATATAGAGTACCTTACCAGTCCCGCAAGGGACGTTCGTCTTTTGCGCGACATCACCTTACCGTGCTTTTGATTGTTGTCTTGTGATTGTATCTCACCAGACGAACACCAACATACTGAGCTTTTTGTGTGTGGTCAGTCTACCCCACCGAAACGTGTGGCAACCGATCGTGTTATCCTAGTAGGCTTTCTCGACGATACCATTATCTTTGGGTCGTTTGTGTTATACATATTATTTGTATTCAATGACATTCTAAATATACAAAAACTTCGCGACTCACTGGAGCGCATAGTAAGCCATCCCGGTTAGATCAAACTAAGAGCCAAGATAAGAAAAAATACATATCTTATACATCCAATCCAATATTATTCCCAAGTTCATATCTAATATATACTTCATTTATAACCATAGGCAGCTCGAGCACCACATTCCAGCTATCTTCTCCCCAGGTCACCTAGCCATCGGATTCGACCACATTATCCTAAGTGACTTAGCCGTGGAAGACTACCCTACTGCATTGCATATCTCCCGACCACCCCGCAATAGCCAACCTACAATTAAGGGAGACCCCAATAAGCTTTCAGAATTCATCTATAGACCGGAAATCCCCCCCAAAAACTCATTAACTATCTTACCACGGATCGACCTAAACTAGGGCTACGTATTATATCATTCAAGAACTCAACGATCATCGTCTTGCATTAGATGCACCTATCTTGCGATGCCGTCGCCAAAAAATAAAAGGCCCTCCTAAATGCCTGGAAATTGATGCTTCAAGGAATAGAAGACGAGATACAAGATCCTCTAGCTCCAGAGAACTATATTTTGGAGGATTTGGGGAAAAGACCATCCGAGGCCCATACTCTTTCCGGTCACTGCCTATCTATGTCCGGTCTCATCTCTTGGGCATTCTTGAATGCTTTCAGCCTGGCGATCTACAGTAAATAGTATCGCATGGTCTGCATATCGGCAGCGTACCTCGCTAAGTTGAGGGAACGGGCTCTGGCGGAGCTTACTGCCCAGTTAGCAGCCACAGAGGAGAGAAGTGCCATTTCAAAGCGAAGGAGATGTTGTATAGAAACCTTGACTTGTGTTAGTGGGTATCCTTTGTGCTTCCCAAAGTAATTACTCATAGTTCTCTTGGAATCTTTTGCCGGATTTGCTCTTTCTAGCCCAGTTGTCCAGGCTACGAGAACAACCATATGAGTGGCGCCCTGCATTAAAAGATGTTATACTCCCCGACAGACCTTTCCTAAGCAACTATATTGGTTTTCTTATTACTTTAATTCCCACAAAGGATCTTTTTCAAAAGCAACTAAGCTATCTAGCATCTCATATCCAACGCTCAATAAAGGAGCAAAGCTCACGCAAGCAAGTTAAATCTTACGCATCACTTATACGCCTAGATCCGAAAAATAAGGCACCTCCGTTCTTTGGCGATAGCACAATGCAGTCATTAATGTTCTCAAACTGGAAGCAAATGGACATATACAGCACTGATCTCGCAGCTGCAGCGGTCAAGCCATAAAAAGCAGGCTTAATGCTGTTGTATATGCAGAGTTTACAGGGCCCGTATAATTTCTGTAAAGGAATTATTATCGTAGGAAATTACACCGAGGGTCATTATTAGCTTTTAGGATATAGGCCTAATGGGCTATGGTAAATAGTGGCGGAAAAGATGGCGGAGGAGAAGATCTGGACTCGATAGGCCAATATAAAATAAATCAGTATAGCTTAAATTATCATGTCTACAATATAAGATTATTATACAAAATATGGTATAAAGTAATTAATAGTCTTGAAAGAAGAAAAAAATGAGCAGGACTAGTAATAAAAGTATTGGGTTTGCTGCAAACACCACTCAGCCACTATTTAGATACGCAGGTATCTATAAATCAGATATGGTTTAAACATGGCTCATATTAAAGTAGCATCAGCTTCGGCTCCTATATGACTAAGGATATTATTCAAATCAAGATTCGGGTGGCATAATAACCTGTTGTATCCTCTAGGTTTGGCCAACCCCTCATTTGTCCCCGCACTGACTCAATAAGGTAAAGTATAATGGAAAATATCTCCTCGTGCAATTTTAGCCACGTTTGCCCAGGCAGGGGCAAATTAGGCAGGTCGGGAATCACGAATGGTCAAGACCGAAGGTGTGATGATTGGCGGAAAATAACATAACCTAATGCCAGTCGATGTGTGCTCCTTAACGCATTTTCGCGCCTAGTAGGGGTATTATAGCCGTTAATTGAGGTCTTTCGGAGACACAAATAAAGTCGGTATTCGCGAAAATAGAGCCCGAGATAACATTGTGTGGATGCGTTGCATGACGCTCGCGCAAGAGATGCATTAGGAGAAATGACATAAATAGGGCAATAGGAGGCAGGTATGGGATTTCCATGAAAAGGTATTTTCTTCTTTTTTGGAGAAAACAAAATATAACCGTCAATTCGCACGATTATCCATAAAGCTTTACATCAACCATGAGGTTCCAACTTGTCGCCTCGTTTGCTGCTCTCGTTGGTGGAGCACTCTGCTCACCAATTGGTCACGCCAATACTCGGGCCAACAAACCACCCTTCTTCCTATTGACAGGTGACTCAACTGTTGCTATTAATGGCGGCTGGGGAGATGGTTTTCTGGCCTACCTCGAAGATCCTGCGAGTGGACAAAATCATGGAAAGAGCGGCGCTACAACAGTCTCGTTCCGCGCCCAAGGCCTTTGGGATGCAGTAATCAATGCTACAAAAGAACACGCTGGCGAGTATGGGCCTGTTGTTGCAATTCAATTTGGTCACAATGACCAAAAAGAAGCCAGCAAGGTCACTGTAGAACAGTTCCAAACAAACTTGGAGACATTGGCCGAGGAAGTCAAGGCAGCCGGAGGCACTCCAGTATGTATTGTCCCAAACTCAAGTTCAGTTCTCAGATACCGATTTAACATTTTTGAAGATTCTCATTACATCCCTTACTCGGCGCACGTTCAGCAACGGATCCGTCATTCAAAATCTTGAGGAACAAAGACTTCGGGCTATCGCAGCTGCAGAGGTTGTTGGCGCGCAATATCTAGACGTCAATGAGGCAAGCACAGACTACATCAATGCAATTGGGCAGGAAAATGCAGACTATTACAATATGAGTGATGGAGATCGAACGCACTTGAATGAAGCGGGACAAACTGTTTTTGGAAGAATGGTAGTTGACCTCCTATTAAGAAAAAGGGAGGATTTGACGAGCTTTTTTCAAGAAGCGGGGTTATTGAGCGAGAAGATTTGGGCCGGAGAGTTTGCAACTGGAGATGAATAAGCCACGACATGCATGGGCTACCCACATTTTGTCCAACGGGTATTTCTGTGATATTGAGCAGTGCAGTTCGCAAGACGGAACAACGAAGTAATATAAAAAGGTATACGTGAATCTATTTTTGGGTTGCAAATGGGATTGCAGTTTAACAGTAGTACTTGGCAGTTGCCAGCCATAAGAATGCTTCCAAAACCAGTAAGACAACCAATAAGACAATGAGCGAGTGGGAAACCCTGGTGAGCTCATGTGCATACAGCTAAGAAATTACCTTTTCCATGAAAGTGCTCTTTTTAGTTGTACACTGCTGGATAGTTGGTTTGCAAAAGCGGACGTCTACATATTCAAAGAAAACATTGAAATCTGCATCCATCCATTTATCTCCCCAATTCCCCCAGTTCATGTTCGATTCATGAACGCTTTGCACAGCACATTCATTCTCAAATGGAAATGGGCTCAACTCTGAGCAGCCCTACAAGAGCGAGTTTACTCGGAATTCTATTAAATAACAAACACCGCTGGTCAAGAAGTTGTGGTATGCTCATGTGGGCCCTGTTGATGGAAATGCGGGTCTGGTGCGAAACCCGTCTTATCTATCACCAGGCGATTCATTGCAGCAACGGCTTTTTGTCTCAATATTTCATTTTAGTCAGGATTCATCCTTGCTCTTCGGGTGGTTCAGCTGGTGTCTCGATCAGAAAAATATTAGCCGGCACGCTGCGGCCCATTTTCGGAGACGCCTCAATTGCTTGGGTCTAGGGAAGGGCAGTCTTATAAATTCGCAAAATCATACTCCCAGTATAAAATTGCACGTGTCCCATTCTCTACGTGAATCAGAGGTCCTTTTTCAGTCCAGTCTTTTCTCATATACATTCGTTTTGGATATGTTTCACCGCTTGGCTCTTGCTGTGCTTCTGTGTTTTCTGTCATTTGGGTTTGCATGGCAAGCACCATCCTACAATGGCTACAAGCGCGTATGGTCTTCGAACTTTCACGGTAGCGCCGATGGCCTGCCTGATAGAAGTGCTTGGAGCATTGTTACCAGTGAGAATAACTTCAATAATGAATATCAACGGTACACTTCAAACAGACGCAATCTCAGGCTAAGTGGCCTTGGCACTCTTCAGCTAATCCCTCAGAAAGACAACTCAGTTCCTGGGGGTTGGACATCAGCTCGAATCGAAAGCAAATATGTCATTAATCCAACTAAAGGGAAAATCAGCAGAATTGAGGCTTCCCTCCGACTTGGTGGAAATTCTGCATCGCATAAGCAAGGTATATGGCCAGCGTTCTGGGCAATCGGATACTCCTATCGCCACGGGGCAAAATGGCCTGCGTGTGGAGAGCTGGATATTATGGAAAACATCAACGGGCAAAATGTCGGCTATGGCGTTGCACACTGTCATAGAACTCCCGGGGGTATCTGTAATGAAGCCACCGGGATCGCCAATACAGCCCCGATTCGTGACAGCAGGTTTCACGTCTGGCGTGTAGATTTCGACCGCAGAAGTTCTGACTTCAGGAGACAGTCAGTTACGTGGTATATGGACGGTAGAAAATTCAACAGCATGACGGGTTCGCAGATTGGAGATGCTAGCGTGTGGAAGACTCTTTGTGGAGATCCAATGTATCTTATTTTTAACGTTGCCGTCGGTGGCTTTTGGGTGAGTTTTGTTGGCAGAGTCTTCCATCGGAAGCAATTTTATCCAATGGCTACTCTTGGAATGATGCTAATACGATCGTTATAGCCCGGTGCCCCAAATTCATACACCTGGGGAGGGAGTGGCAGCATGATGGAAGTGGGTTACGTTGCTCACTACGTTTCTAATTAAGTCGAAAATATGTCCTATTCTTACCGACCCATGAAATACAAATCTTCAATGGGTTTCTCGGCAGTGGACAACATTGTCGTCACGCTGGTCAGTTCTGGCGCGTTTGGAAGATTCGTTCTCCTTCGCAAAATATCTTGCTTCGTTCGCCATTGGATATATCACAACTCTTCAGTAAACGAATAGAGTATAGATATCTTTATTTCATTGATATACACAAAAAGTTCCAGAAGTAGACCAAGAAAGCGCTGAACAGTGCGGGCGCTCCTGGGCCTGCTGGTCTGTTGCCCTTAATTGTCATCCCTCCCATATCAATGCCAGTGAATGAAGAGATGACGGCCTCGACGGTAATCTGCCCGCCTCGTTATTATTTTAATTCCAACCAATATTATCAATTCAGACGAGGGTGGTGTCCTGAAAAAACTAGCCGAGACGTCACAGTACATAACGTGGAGATCTGATGTCCAAGGGCGTTGCCTCTCATGCCATTGTACAAAAACAACTTTTACCAATTCACAGAACTCGCATAAGTGCTTCATAAGGAAACAAAAAGTTAAGGCGCCAGCGGGAACGGGGAGGCAGAGAACATAAAAAAACCGAGGTTACCTCACTCAACTCCTGCTCCACGAAGGACTCAGATGACACCAAGCCCGTTGGTCAGCCAAACCATCCTTGGCTGTGCCGTTGGGTCCCGCAACCTGCATTAGCGCAAGGCCCGAACAGCAGTCATCGAAAATGGTATAAGAGCCACAGGGACCAGGATCAATTAAGTTAATCATTCTCCTCATTTCTAGGGTACGGCCTCTATATCAATTCAATAGATTTAGCATCAAAAAAATAAACTTGGTTTCATGCATGCTTTCGGCGCGTTTAGCCAGCTCCACGATTGCAAGCAAAGTCCGAATCGCGGTCGCAAATGGGCTCTAGCGCGAACGAACGTGCAGTTAATACGGCTCTGACGTCAGTTATTCACATGAGCTATATGATTGGCAACACGGGAGTTTTTTAAGTGCCCTTCGCCTAGAGTCAGTTGATAAAAGTGACGATCTAGCCCTACTAAGTTGGAAATCTATGTCTATACCACCTAACTTAGGAGTGGTATTTGTTAGTTAAATATAGCTATTTTAATAAGAAATTAAATATATAGGCTAGGAAACTTATTTAGAGTATTAAGGTATAAAAGTAATTTTATATCCTCCTAAGAAGAGAGACAGCTTAATAAGATAATAATACTAAGAAGTATATTAAATCTTTAGACTTTAAAATTTATAAGGAGTGGGGTGGTATACTAAGCCTTGCAATAACTAATAACCTTCCTAGGTATTAAGATAAAAAGATCAATCAATTTAGTTAGCTTTGCTACAATAAATTATACTATACAATAGCCTTCCAAGGTGATTATAGGCACAAGGGCAATTACACCATAGGATTTGAAAGTCTAAAGGTTTAACGTGCTCCTTGGTGTTGCTACCTTGTTGAGCCGTCCCTCTCCTCAGGGGGACACAAATCACTTTTATACCTTGATACTATACAATAGCTTATAGGGATACAAGGCTCGCCGGGCCCTACACGCCCAGTCGTCCTCTTACAATTATCCCTCCTTCTAATAGCCTAGTACCTAGGCATTGTACTAGCCCTTAGGCTTACCTACTGCTGGAGCCTAGCTATAGTATAGGTTACACAGGGATTACCATATAATTGTAAACCGATTTTATTAATTGTGAACTAGATTTAATAATTATAAATAAATACACTTTTGATTTCCTAGATATTTAAAATCTAGCCTAGATTACTAATTTTCCTTAACTTTTTAGTAATCTTTATATTTCTTTTTAGCCCTACTTTTATTATTATAGTTCTTAATAATAATAATAATTATAAATAAACGCACTTTTAATTTCCTAGATATTTAAAATCTAGCCTAGACTACTAATTTTCTATGACTTTTTAGTAACCTTTATATTTCTTTTTAGCCCTACTTTTATTATTATAGTTCTTAATAAACCTTATAATATCTATAGTCCTTTCTAGTTACTAATTATACTAGCTATTATTAATATCTTCTAAGAACCTCTTTTTTTCTAGCTTTATATCCTTAAATTTACCTAAAATATACTTATTTATTATCTTATTAATCTTTATATATTTCTTTTAAATAAAATCTTTATTATTAATATTAATATTATTCTTTTAAAGTATATAATTATAAACCGATTTTATTAATTATAAACTAGATTTAATAATTATAAATAAATATACTTTTAATTTCCTAGATATTTAAAATCTAGCCTAGACTACTAATTTTCTATAACTTTTTAGTAATAATCTCTATATTTCTTTTTAGCCTTACTTTTATTATTATAGTTCTTAATAAACCTTATAATATCTATAGTTCTTTCTAGCTACTAATTATATTAGCTATTATTAATATCTTCTAAGAACCTCTTTTTTTCTAGCTTTATATTCTTAAATTTACTTAAAATATATTTATTTATTATTTTATTAATCTTTATATATTCCTTTTAAATAAAATCTTTATTATTAATATTAATATTATTTTTTTAAAGTAATTAAAGCTTAAAATTAATAATTTTTATTTTTTAAAATAATATAAAATTAATAATTTTAATCTTAAATAGTATAAATAGTTTATATTAAGAGAGGATCTATTTAAAGTATTTAACTAGATTAAGAGGATATTTAGTATAAAGCTTATTATTAGTATATTTTAAGGTAAAAGGATATAATAGATTATAAAGAGTATAATATTTAAAATATAGTTTAGATTTAATTATTTTTAATAATATTAGAAATAAGCTAGAATATATTAGTCTTAGTATAATAAGAAAGCTATCTTAAATATTAGGATAGGTTTAATAGAGTTTATTATCTTTAATATTAAAAGGGTATTAAGGTTATAAAATATATAAAGTTAATTATTTTATTAATTAGGGTAAAAAGAGACTAATACTATAGGTATTTAAATACTAATTATATCTACTCTTAGAATTACTTAGTTAAGCTTCTTACTTATATTTTAACTAAATATAAATACCTTAAATCTTTTAATATATATATTTATATATAAAATTAAATTTAAAAGGAATATTATTTTTATAGATAAGATAATATTAGAATAATATTTTAATTAATATTATTTATAAATATATTTATAGGTATATTTATAGGTATATTTTTTTTTTTTTTTTTTTAAAAAAAACCTTTATCTAATTACTTAATTTAACCTATATATATATAAATAGGATGCTTTTTTTTTTAGCATTTAGTTAGATTTTACAAGAAGCAATAAGAGCTTTATATCACAATTTTTTTAGTTATAATTATCGCCTATAAAAAACCCATGTGGAAAAAATAGATATTATATAAAACTCTTTTTTTTTTTACAGTTTTACCTTGGGTTGTGATATGTTCGGGGAT
>JAHVYB010000367.1:0-20779 GCA_020623695.1 Calonectria henricotiae | reverse complement strand
CCCTAACCCTAACCCTAACCCTAACCCTAACCCTAACCCTAACCCTAACCCTAACCCTAACCCTAACCCTAACCCTAACCCTAACCCTAACCCTAACCCTAACCCTAACCCTAAACCCTAAACCCTAAACCTTAATAATTATTTATATATTTTATTAGCTAATTCTATTTTTACTAATTATATAATAGCTAGCTAAAATCTTATATATTTAAGCATAGGATTTTCCACTTACTACTACTTACTAAATTTAATATAATAGCTATACTAATTTTCTAATAGCTAGCCAAAATCTTATACATTTGAGCATAGGATTTTCCACTTACTACTACTTACTAAATTTAATATATAATAGCTATTCCAACTAACCTTTTAAGAGCTAGCTAAAATCTCATGCATTTAAGCATAGGATTTTCTACTTACTATTACTCACTAAATTTAATATATAATAGCTATTCCAACTAACCTTCTAAGAGCTAGCTAAAATCTCATGTATTTGTGCATAGGATTTTCCCACTTACCGCCACTTACTACTACTCACCAGATCCAAGACCCACTTTTCCTTCCTAATCGGGACTAGCTACTCACTGCTCACCAGGATTTCCTGTTATCAAGCTCTTATTACTCCTTATAAAATCTAACTAAATGCTAAATAAGAAAGTATCCTATTTATATATATATAGATTAAGTTAAGTAATTAGATAAGGGTTTTTATTTTAAATAAAAAAGAAAAAAAAAATAATAATATAATATAGAACTTATATAAAGGTTCTATTAAATAATAAAGCCTATTAAACCTAAAGATACTATAAATACTTAAAGATTAAGTACCTAGGAAAAGGAATAATTATAAGAAAATAGAAGTCTAAGCTTTTTATTTAACTTTACCTATTATTTCTAATAAGTAATAAAATAAGGAAATAAAGAAGCTTATAATAAGTACTTAATAAGTACTTATTAAGTAAAAGTCTATATTTAATATATATTATTAGAACTATCTATTTATATATACCCTAATTATATAATCCTTATAATTCTAAGAATAAAATTAAGCTTATTCTTTAGAAATATAAGCTACTTAAAAAAAAAGGCTTTAATAGTAATAATATTAAATTTATTACTTAATAATAAAATATATTAAACCTAATATTAAACTATTAATTATATATAAAAAAAAGACTTAGCTAAAATAACTCTTAAAAAAGATTTATAGAAAATATAAATAGTAATAATAAATAGCTTAATAATTTAATATAAATAATTAAATTTAAAATAAAATAAATATAAAAAAAGGAACTAATAAAGAAAGAGAGGTCTTACTAAAATCTATAAATTACTATAGAATTATAATATAATAAAAATATAATAAGATACTATATTATTTATAGAAACTAGGGTTTAATTTCTTATACTAGCTCCTAGCTTAGTATATAGGTAAAAGAGTTATTATAACTAGTTATTATTTCTTACTAGGGTTTTTATAAGCAAATAATTATAACTAGAATAATTATAATAAAAAAGCTCTTATTACTTTTTATAAGATTAACTAATATAAAATACTATATAAAGAGATATTCTACTTATAAGTTAAGTTAAGTAAGTTAAAAGAGTTTCTTTTAAAAAAAAAAATAAAGAAAATAAAAATAAACTTTATATTTAATACTAATCTAATCTTATTAAAACCTTTAAATTAAAAATTAAAAAGAAAAAGCTTGTTAAGCTATTAAGAATTTTTATTATTAATCTTAAATTATTTTAAAGATATAATATATTAATATTTATAAATAAACACACTTTTAATCCCCTAGATATTTAAAATCTATCTTAAATAACTAATTTTCCTTAACTTTTTAAACTATCTTATATAATATTTATTAGTAATCTTTATATTTTTTTTTAGCCTAGCTTTTATTATTATAGTTCTTAATAAACTTTATAATATTTATAGTCCTTTTTAACTACTAATTATTAAGGTATAAAAGTAATTTATATTCTCCTAAGAAGAGGGATAGCTTAACAAGGTAATAATACTAAGGAGTATATTAAACCTTTAGACTTTTAAATCCTATAATATAATTACCCTTATGCCCACAATCACCTTAGAAGCCTAAAAGCAATACAAGATAAAAACTATAAAGCTTTCTCTAATAAAAATAAAATACAATAAAAAGATAGCTTTCCTAATAACTAGAATTAGTATATTTTAATACACCTATAACCACACCTATAAATACACCTATAAATAATATTAGTTAAAATATTATTTTAATGCTACCTTATCTATAAAGGTAATACCCCTCCTAAATCTAACTCTATATATAGATATATATATCAAGAGATCTAGGCTATTAGTATCTAGCCTAAGAGGTCTAATAATAGATTTATTAATAAAATAAAAGATAAACTATACCTAAGTAATAATCTAGTTACTAGGACTAAAATTAAGCTTATTTTATAGGAGCTTAAGCTACTCTAAAGAAAGGATCTTAATTATAATAATATTAATTTTATTAAATAATAATAAAGGCTAATAAAGCTAATATTAAAGTATCTTAATATATAATTTAGAACTAGTCTAAGTTCTTATAAAAAGAGGTTCTTAGAGGATCTAGAAATATATAATATTTAGCTTAATAATATAAAATAATATATAATAAAATAGAGATTCTAAAAACAAAGGAACTAAAGAAGGAAGGGAGGTCCTACTAGAATCTATAAATTACTATGGGATTATAATATAATAAAAATACAATGAGTTAACTACTAATTATACTAGTTATTATTAATATCTTTTAAAAACCTCTTTCTTTCTAGCTTTATATCCTTAAATTTACCTAAAATATACTTATTTATTATTTTATTAATCTTTATATATTCCTTTTAAATAAAATCTTTATTATTAATATTTATATTTAATTAAAATATAAGTAGAAAGCTTAACTAGGAATTTTAGGAGTAAATATAATTAGTATTTAAATAATTATAGTATTAGTCTTTTTTTACCTTAACTAATAAAATAATTAACTTTATATATTTTATAATCTTAATTATTATTAATATTAATATTATTCTTTTAAAGTAATTATAGCTTAAAATTAATAATTTATATCTTTTAAAATAATATAATATTAGTAATTCTAATCTTAGATAATATAAATAGCCTATATTAAGAGTATAAATAGGTCCTAGGAGGATTTTTATAATATAGTTAAGGTTATAGGTAATAATAGCTACTAGGTTATAATAATAATTATTATTCTTATCTAACTCTACTAGCTATCATAGGATTAAGGCAGTATTAAGGCCTAATAGTTATATAAAGAGGTGTATATAACCGGCTTCCTAGACTATTATTTTATTAATTAATTTAATATTTTAATACTAGAGCTTTTCTCTTTTAAAAGGATAATAGGCTTAGCTATAGGTAGCTATAACTATTAAACCTATCCTTCTTCTTATTTTTACTCCTTTAATTAGTATTATTATTCCTTATAACCTAGCCTTCTATTTAAATAGTTACTTTATTACTATTAATAAACCTTTTAAGTGCTTAATTTAGGAATACTTTAGTAAATATATTAGTAATATTATTATCTTTATTAATCTATCTAACTTTATATAATTCTTATTATTTATATAATTATCTTAGGGCTATAATATTAATTATAAGCTATTTCTCCTTTATTATTTTAAGTTTTATAAGGTATTTATATAGTAAATATAAATTAGTATATATAATAATTAGAATTCTAGGACTTTTAAGTTAATTAGTTATTTAGATAATAGTAATTATTATTATAAATATAATATCTATTCTAGTAATTATATTATATATCTCTAAGGCTAGAATACTATATATAATTCTTTGGTATTTTATTAAGCTATAATAGATAATATTTCTATTTATTATAAAGGTTTTATTATTAAGTTATTTATTAGCTAAGATAATAATAAATTTAAATTATAAGAATAGGTTAGTATTATTTATAAATACTCTATTAATAAATATAAATAGCTTTATAGTTAATAGCTTAATTAAAATAAATATTAATCTATAGTTAAGATTATTCTTTTATTATATAAGTTATTAGTTTAGGGCTTTAATATAGCTTATATTAGGTTCCTAGTATTATATTACTATTAATAAATTATAATATACTTTTAATTAATAAATAGAAGTAATATAAATACCTTTTACTTATTATTTTATATATTAATACTTTATTATTATTATATTTTTACTATTAATAATTATAATTTTCTTACCTTAACCTTTTTAATAGATAGTAATACTATTCTCCTCTATTAATATTATAATTATACTATTAAATATAAGTAAATAATTTATTATTAGCTTTTCTTTTAGCTTAGCTTTAAAGAAAGCTTTAAAAAGTTATTTTTTTTCTATTTATAAGAATACTTTATCTAAGGTACTAATAGTATTATTAATTTATATTCTAATAATACTAAATACTATATTTTCTTTTAATAATATTAATAAGTATAAATTAAATATTAATATATTTATTTAGAGCTTTTTTTTATAGTATTTATTATATATTACTTACTAGTATATCCTTACCTCTAGTATTTTATATAGTAGTATAATTATCTTTATAATTATATTAAAAGGGTATTTATAGTAAATACTATTTAGTAAGTAAGCTAGGATAATCTTATTTAGCTTTATTTATAATTAGGTATATACTTAGGTAATATTATATAATTATAGGAAAATACCTTAGTTAATTAGGGATAGTATAAGTACTAAGATAAGTTATTAGCTATATCTTTAGATAGTTAGTAATTATATTAAAATTATCTTTTTTCCTTTATTAGTATATCCTTAGATAATAAGTTATAATTTCTTATATAGAGTATTAGTTATTTTGCCTTTAATATTATTAATAACTTATAATTTAAAGATTCTTATATCTCTATATACTTTTTTATTATAAGGGATAAATTTAAATATATCTTAATAGATTAGGCTTTTAATTTTTTTACTTATTAATACCTTAAGGTAGTGTAGTGCAGTGGTTAGCACGCTGTGTTTTTCACAGAGACCGGGGTTCAATTCCCCGCACCAGCCCCCGGCCCAGGGAAATAGGTAAAAGAACAAAGAGTTATTATAACTAGTCATTTTTCCCCACTGGGGTTTTTATAGGCAATAATTGTAACTAAAATAATTGTGATATAAAGCTCTTATTACTCCTTGTAAAATCTAACTAAATGCTAAATAAGAAAGCATCCTATTTATATATATATAGGTTAAGTTGAGTAATTAGATAAGGGTTTTTTTTAAAAAAAAATTAAAAAAAAATAAAAAAATAAAAAATAATACCTTAAATAGTCTTTTAGAGTTTATAATAATTCCTTTTTCTTAAAATTATAAGGAGAATTTAAAATTAACTTTTTCTTTATTAGAAATAAATACTTTATTATAATTAATTTTATATTTAAACTAGGATACTAGGTTTATTATAAAAGGTGTTTTTAGGTTTTTATAGGGTTAGCCTCTACTTCTCTTTTATATTAAAGGGGTTAGTTTAGGCTTAATAAGGTTTTTATAGGGGTACCCTCTTTTATATCTTAGGATTAGTAAGGTATTTATTATTTTTATTAGATTCTTTTAAGGTTAGTTTTTACTTTACTTTTATATTAGTAGGGGTATATTAGACTTATTATTAGGCTCTTCTTCTAAAGTTATTACTTTCTTTAGTTATAGGGTTAACTCTTATTTTAATAGTATTAGTTCTATTTTAGGGTTTTTATAAAATAGTTTAATAACTATTACTTAGAAGGTTATAAGCCCTTATTTTCCTTTAATTATATAGGTTTTATTATTAGTAGTAATAAGAGTATATAGTTCTATCTATCTGCTTTTTTCTTACTCTACTTAGACTTATAATTATAATAGTAGGTTTAGAATAGCTATTATATTAGGTCTATTATATATTATAAATACTTCTTTAACTTAGTGCTTATTATAGATTTAGTATATCTTATTTATTGCTTTATAGATAATTTTAGTATATTAGATAATTCCTAGTAATAGTACTAATTCCTCTGTTATCTATAGGTAGGATTTAAATATAAATAGGATTAGGACTAAACTATTTAGTCTAATAATATTATTAATTACCTTAATTATTACTTATAGTACCTTCTTTAGTTTTATTAAAGGTTCTTTAAAGCAAATAATTTTATAGGTATATTAAAGGGGTTTATAGTATTATTTAATTTTATTAATAGAGTTATATACTTTAATAGGTACTATATTAATAGAAATTCCTATTACTTATACTTCTTAGTAAAACTTACTTAATATAAAGTTCTTTCTAATATCTATAATAATCTAATCTAATAATTCTTAATAAATATTAATTTAGTATAATTTAAGTACTTTTTATATTACCTTTGTTAAGATATTAGGTAGAAATTAAGCAAAGTTAAATATTATTATTAAATTAATAATATATAGAATAGGCTTACTTTCTAGGTATATAATTTATATTTAGTTAAAATATAAGCAAGAGGCTTAACCAGGCAATTCTAGGAGTAAATACAATTAGTATTTAAATAACTATAGTATTAATCTCTTTTCACCCTAACCAACAAAACAATCAACTTTATATATTTCATAATCTTAATACCCTTTTAATATTAGAGATAGTAAACTCTATTAGACCTATCCTAATATTTAAGATAGCTTTCTATACTAAGACTAATACATTCTAGCCCACTTCTAATATTATTAAAAATAGCTAAATCTAAACTATATTTTAAATACTATATTCTTTACAATCTATTATACCCTTCCGCCTTAAAATACACTAATAGCAAACTTTATATTAAATGCCTACCCAATCTTATCAAGACCTTCAAATCAAAGCTTAGAAAGAAAGGGCTCCTTAGGCTATTTAGAACCTCTATTGCTAACCTCAAATTATTCCAAAAGATATAACTTATTAAATTTAAGTTCTATATGCTCAAAAAGAATAACCTTAATACTAATAATAAAGGGTTTATCTAAAAAGAATATAAAAAATTCAATATTATTATAAAGAAATTAGATAGAATAGTATTTAAGGAGATAACCAAAGCAGAGAAAGCTTTTCTTAGAGAAATTAATAGCGGTAGATATAATGAGTGGCTAGAAAGGATAATAGGTACTATAACCTATATTAAAAACCGCAATAAAAACAGGTCCAAGAGTAAGTATAAAGGTTACTACTAAAAAGTCATGGAAAATTAGTGGTCTAGGCTAGATTTTAAATATCTAGGAAATTAAAAGTACGTTTATTTACAATTATTAAATCTGGTTCACAATTAATACTAGGTATATAATATTAATAATAATATAATAGTTAAAATAATAGTTATTATAGAGTATAAATTTAAATCTTATTAGTTATTTTATATAAAGTTAGTATTATTTATATACTTTATTAAGTTTCTTAATTACTTCTTTTTTAATAGAATATTTAGCTTATATTAATAATATATATAGTCTATTAATTAATAGATAGCTAAATTAGTAATATAGTCTTTATAGCTTACTATTAGTAAGATTACTTTATATAAGTAATTTCTTGATTTCTAGTAGTATCTATAGATACTCCTATTTACAAATAATAGGCACTTTAGTATTTCCTTATTTAAGATAGTTTCTAAGATTATTAAAAGAAAGGTTAAGTTAGTCTATATCTTAAAGGGAAAATAGGAAGAAGGTATTAATAGGTATAATATAAAAAGGTATAATACTAAATAATATTAGTATATTTATTATTCTAAGTAATATAATAAGTATTTCTCTACTAAATATAATAGAAGCTTCTTTTATAGTCTTAGTATTTAATTTAATTAGTAAAGTTATTATATATTATAAGGCAATAAATTACTTATAGCCTCTAGTAAAGAAATTTATAGTACTTATATTAGGGATAATTCCTTAGAATATAATTATTAAATAATATCTTTTAAGAGTAAATTATAAGACTATTTTCTAGGGGTTTATTATCTTTTCTTAAAATAGATTACTCTTTATAAAGTAATAAGCTATAGCTTAGTTAATAAGTAATATTATAATATATAGTATATTAATTACTTTAGGTATACTTATAAAGAAGATATAGTAAATACTATTATTACTCCCTTTATAATATTATTCTTTCTTATTATTATTATTATACCCTTAGAATGCTTATTTATAGTTTTTATTAGTATCTTCTTTTTTATTAATTTATATTCTCTTAATTTAGGTTAGGAATATATTATATACCTTATTACTAAAGTAGCTTTTCTTAAATTTATTATATACCTTTTATTTTTCTTTTTTAGTATATTTAGTTAATTAGTATCCTAGCTTTTAGTATATATAGTATTTCTTCTTTTATTATAGTATTTATTACTCTTACCCTTAATTATCCTTAGTAGGTTAATAATAGGGCTATTAGAATTAGTTTCTTATTCTTTCTTAATATATTTAATTAGTCTAATATTAGTTTATATTATTTTTAGTTAAAAAAATATTTAGGGATTATTTTATAATAAGTATTATACTAATTATAATTTATAGTTAATTATAAATACCTTTTTAAGTTAATATAAAATTAAAAAGGTATAATTTATACTCTTTAATACTATAGTATATATTAATAATCTAATCTCTAAGAGCCTCTTATAATTATTAGATAGTAGAAAGTGCTTTTTAGATATTTTTAAGCTTTCTAAATAGTATTTCTAATGCCTCTTTTCTTAGCTTATTAGGATTAGTTTTTAGTATTTAAGTAAATATTATATTATATTATTCTATAAGATAGTTCTACCTTAACTCCTTATTCTTAAAGTATTCTTATATTTATAAGTATATTTTATAGAATATTAAATAGTTATAGGGATTATATATATTCTTAAAGTAATAGTCTAATACTTTTTTTTTAAGTATAATAGAGAAGGCTCCTTTAAATTAGTCCTAGGTTATTCTAATCTTATAATAGATATTATAGAAAATATAGAGTTTAATTTTAAGAATATTATATTTAGTATTATTATATTTTATCTTACTAATATATAGCTTTATAAGATTAATTAGCTATTTTAATAATAAAATATCTTCTAAGATAATACTTTAGTCTTAATATTCTTCTTATTTACTTTTTTAGAGGATTATTTTACTAATTTAGGATTTATTTTTATATATTTATTCCCTAGTATTTTCTCTTTAGGGTTCTTCCCTTTTTACTTTCTTTGCTAGGATTATAATCTTTATTTTTAAGATATTATAGAGGAACTCTTTATAAAGATATAAGCTATTAAAGTTCTTATCCTTCTTATAGATCTTATTAATCTTAGTTTATATCTATATATAAAAATCCTCTTAATTAATAAGTTCCTAGAGTTTATTAATAATATATAATCTATCTTTTATGATATATATCCTATTTACTTATAAATAATTATAGATTTCTTTGATTTAGTTTATTATAGCTTTTATCTAAAAATCTATTTATTTCTCTTTAAATTCTTATTAAAATAATTTAAAGAGTTCTTATTTCTTAATTTTCTTTTAATTAGATAGTAAAATAAAGAAAATAATTATAATATTAATATTAATTTTAGGATAGGTAAATATATTAATATAGTAGTAAAGTTCCTATATTACTAGATTAATTAAATAGACTATCTTTAGGGAAATTAGAATTATTTTAAGGATTACTTAGTTAATTGCCTTATATTATTTAAGTAATAATATAATATTTTCTTAAGTAGAAGTTATAATTATAGTTAAGATTAGGGATTATAGCTTTTTTATTATTATAGCTTTTTTTAATACCTAGGTAATTAGATTAATTATTAGCTAAATAAGGTAATAAAGAGGATCTTTTATATATTAAATATAGGGAATTTATTATAATCCTTAGATAGGTAAACTAATTATTAACTAAATATAAATATAATATTATTTAGATTAGTATATAAGCCTTTTTTACTAAATATAATTATATTTAGATACTTAAAATATACCTCTTTATTTAATACCTTACTAATCTATAAAATTAGTATAGTAATATACTATTTAAACTAATTAGTATAGGTAGGTCCTAGGGGGGTTTTTATAATATAGTTAAGATTATAGGTAATAGTAGCTACTAAGTTATAATAATTATTATTATTCTTATCTAACTCTGCTAGCTATTATAGGGTTAAGGTAGTATTAAGGCTTAATAGTTATATAAAGAGATGTATATAACCAGCTTCCTAGACTGTTATTCTATTAATCGATTTAATATTCTAACAAAGGGAGAATCTATTTAAAGTATTTAATTAAGTTAAGAGGGTATTTAGTATAAAGCTTACTATTAGTATATTTTATAGTAAATAAGTATAAAGGGTTATAAAGAATATAGGAGTAATATAGTATAGTAGTTAGTATATTATATTTTTTTATAGAGACTAGGGTTTAACTTTCTATACTAGCTCTTAGCCTAGGAAATAGAGTAGCTCCCCATATAACTATAACCCCACATAACCACGCAAATTAGCCAAATTATTACAAGTAATATTATTCCTTATAACACTATAAATACCTTATAAATTTACTAGCTAAGAAAGGAGATAAAAGACTATACTCTCCTAAGTTAATAATATATCCTTATTTGCATTCTCTTTAGCTTAAGCTTATAACCTTATAATCCAGCGCTTTATATAGTAGTATTCCTTAAGGCAAGCCTCTTTAATTTACTTAATTAATATAAATACCTTATTAGGGTTATATTTAATAGCCTACCTTCCTATAGGCTATATTAATACTATTTTAGCCTTAAGGTAATTATATTTAATCTTTAAACTAGCTATTATTACTAATTATTTATTAAGCCCTTTCCCTGCCTTTCTTACTAAGGTATATATATTATAATAAATACCCTTAAACTTATTATCTATTAATTTAAGCTATAAATATAAATACTTTGCATTCTTAGGTATATATAG
Organism: Calonectria henricotiae; assembly: GCA_020623695.1. Lineage (NCBI taxonomy): Eukaryota > Fungi > Ascomycota > Sordariomycetes > Hypocreales > Nectriaceae > Calonectria > Calonectria henricotiae. The sequence goes on along the minus strand of JAHVYB010000367.1, from coordinate 9,787 downwards.
TATATTATTATTATCTCTTTTTTAGCATTTAAATATAAAAGATAGAGGAAATACTTTGGGTAAGGCCTTAGGATAAACTACCTATACTAATAGCTTTTTAATATTAATAGAATAAATCCTAGCTATAGAAAATCCCTTTTAAAGGTTCCTTAATAATATAATTTTCTTAGAGGCTATTTTATAGTATTCTAAGAAGCATTATTTTTAAATTAGGGTAGCTATTTTAAAAGAGGTATATTTACAAGTTTCCTTATAAAAGGCAGTTTTTAAAGGACTAAAAATGCTAAAGTTAAAAGGTTATATAGCTTATAAGATATATAAAGGAAAATAAAAAGACTATATTTAATACTCCTAATAAGTATATATAAATATAATAAGAATATATAACTTATAACTATTAAAAATAAGAACTCTCTATTATCCCTTCTATTAAAGCTTTATTTCTAGAATAAATATCTTAATTAGCCACTTTTAAAGAATATCTAAATTAGCCTAGCCCAAAGGACTATAAGTATATTTCCAGGTTAGAAAATACTCTAGAAACTACTATCCTTAGAGATTAATCCTAATAAAAGTAATATATAGTATAAAACATTTTCTATAAGTACTATCTACCTTAATAATTATAATCTAATTATTAGAATTACTTTTTATTATAATTAAATAAAATATTAAGATTATTCTAATTACTTTCTAATTCTATATTCTTTATTTTATAATACTATATTTATTAATATTATAAAGATAAATAGACCTAACCTTCTATTACATTAAAACTTATCTAGATTATTATATTATTTAAATATTATTTCCTTTTTTATAGCCTATAAATATAAAGCCTTAAAAGATTAGAATACCTTTATTTTAACTTTCTTATAATACTAAAAAAAGCAATTAATCTAATTATTACTAAGTAATCTTATATTCCTACCCTTACTAATAATTAATTCTACAAAAGACTAGACCTCCTACTATATATAGGTATAGCTAGCCTCTTCCTCTAATAAAATCCAATTTATTAAATATTTCTCTTATATATTTAATAGCTAATAAGTAGGCTTCTTAGCTTTTATGCTATATTAAGCACCCTTACATTAGTTACATAGCATAGATAAAGTAATATAGTATTATCAGCTAATAGCCACAATTTTACTACCTTTCTTAATTTTCTTAAGAGCTTTAATTAGCAAGATCTTATTATTAGGCTACAGTAAACTCATAGTCAAAATTTAGGTTAAATTAGATAAGGATTACTTTATATTTAGTACAAATTACAGTATTAATAGAAGAATTATATGTCGGGAAATATATCGCGGTTATATAGGGTCATAGTTATATGGGGAGCCACTCTAGGTAAAAGAGTTATTATAATTAGTTATTTTTCCTTACTAGGGTTTTTATAGGCAAATAATTATAATTAGAATAATTATAATAAATACTTTTATTGCTTCTTATAAAATCTAACTAAATGCTAAATAAGAAAGTATTTTATTTATATATATATAGGTTAAGTTAAGTAATTAAATAGTAATAGTAAATAGCTTAATTAACTAAGATTAGGAACCTTAGTTAGGGATAAACTAAGTCGGTTTAAATTTAGCAGTACCTAAAGCTAATTTAGCTAGCTATATTAAACGCTAACCCTAATAGCTTACTTTATATTAGAGAGTAGATATAACTTAGGGATATAGATCTCCTAGAGGTTTTAATACTAATAGTAATCTAAGTATAAGGTTTTTCTTCTAAAAGATTATTATATTATAGCTAGATAGTAAATAGAAATAATACAAAGAAATCGAAAATAAATAGCTTAATAATTTAATATAAATAATTAAATTTAAAATAAAATAAATATAAAAAAAAGGAACTAATAAAAAAAGGGAGGTCTTACTAGAATCTATAAATTACTATAGGATTATAATATAATAAAAATATAATAAAAATTAAAAAGCTTATATAATTATACTAACTCTCCTTTTCTTATAAGTATTTAACTATATAAAATAAAACATATTATTTAAATAAATGTAAATTTATAGCTATACTAATAAACTATGCTTAATATAGTAAAAACCTATAAAATTACTATTAACCTACTAACTAAATAGTATAGCTATATACTAGCTATAGTAGGCTAAAACTAGGTTATAAAAGGTATTTAAATATATTTACTTATTAAAATCTAAATAGAAAAAGTCTAATAAAATTATAATTAAATAATTAGAAATATTTTATATAATACCTTACTAAAGATAGACTTAAAACTACTTTTAGTTTAATTTAAAATATTTTTTAAATACTTTAAATATAATTTTCTATTTAATAAATTACTTAAAGTAACCTTGTTTATCCAGCTATAAATTCGTGTTAATCCGAATAATAGATCTCTATAATATTATCAGCTAACTAAACCCCTATAATATATAAATCTTCTACCTTCCTAAACTTAGGGCATAGACTGTTCTAAAAAATCGTGCATAGTAAACTTCCGCGCCTTTACTTTCTTCTCAAAAAGGATATTAAGTTGCGCTTCTGGCATGTTTGTCTCAGGTACGTAGAAAAGGATCCAGAGAGAGAAGACTAAGCTGACCCCGCCTTGTATAAATCCAATATATCCTTGGAGATGAGCTCCATCGGGATTGATATAGTATGGGAAAATGACGGTAACTACCACTGTTGAGATGCCCTGCGTAGCGCTTGCGATGGCAATGGTTCTTGATCGAAGCCGCGAGCTTGCTACTTCGCCCATAATCACCGATGATAAGGGACTAATTGCCGCTCCAAAGATAAATTGGTACGCGGTCATGAGAATGGCTTGTCCCCAGGGAAGGCCTGCTCCCCTATAATAGGTCGGTGGGAGCTGAAGAAAGCCAATACCAAAGAGCAGCGCAGCACAGGCAAATTGGGATGCCACGTACAGTTTGCGGCGTCGGAACTTGGCGAGGATAACCAAAGCAACAAATGCGCCGAGGAGTGATGCACTGGAGCTTCCTACAGACATCTTGAATGCAGTCTCTGCGGCAACACCGGCCACTATTTTGCGGTCTTGATTAGTTGAAAGTTACTCTCTGGGGTCGCGACCCCAGCTTCCGCTCGTAGACCGTTCCGAAAAGAAGGAGATCAGAAGAAGCGATTGAGGGCCGGTACTTACATTGCAAGAACAATGCCACATATCCCGCGAGGGTGATGCCCGTTGTGATCACAGTGGAATATGTGACCATGGCGATAATTGTCCGACGCCTGTTGGATCCGCGAAAGCACTCGCTATAAGTCGTGGTCTTGGCGATTTGCTGCTCCATACGGTTGGAATCCTCGATCAAGGCTATAGTCTGGGAAACGTCGAAGTCTTTGACTGTAAGCCGACGCATTGTAGCCTCAGCCTCAGCGACGCGGCCTTGGCGTATCAACCACACAGGACTAGGTAGTGTAGTTAGCATTGAAAACTGGCCATGGATCCTGGTAACCCCTTTGGAAGCATTGAATGACTGATTGAATGTCTTACCTCTCTGGAGCAAAAATCATTATCGGTAGCAGGATGACAGGCCATGCCCACTGAACGGCAAAACCTATATCATAAGCCCAATGTCCTTCCATTGTGGAAGTTCCCTGCGAGACCCCCATGGCTAGCACTTGACCTATCATGATGCCTACACTGTATAGACCACCCAAGAATCCTCGGAGTCGAAACGGCGCGATATCGACCGCATAGGTGAGCGAGAGAACTGAGAAGCATCCGATGCAGAAGCCGAGAAGCAAGGCGCCGACGAGGATCAAAGCTATGGAATTACCAAAGACTTCCAAGAAGACGAAAGCACCCTGAAGCACAAGGGTGACGATAAAGCATGTCTTTCGGCCGTATTTTTCCTGTTCAACTTGTTAGTTTGTGATGCAACGTTGGAACCAACCTCTATGCGTCTGCATTCAATCCCTCTGTCTGTGGCGCTCATAGACTTACCATGAGAACTGCTATTACCGGCGCCCCGGCTATCATTCCCGCTATCGAGGCAGTAGAGAGCGCTGTCTGCCACTTTGCCTCAATAAGATAGACACCCTCATATTCAGACCCATACTCCATCGCGAAAGCGGGCAAGGCGTACATGGCTGTAACCCATGCTGGACTGTAGGCGACACTGCCAGTAGGATCTGAAGTCAGCAGCGACGCTCAATGCCCGTGTTCCTCATGAGAAGCTAACTTACAGAATCATAGGGAAGCAGAAAGCCGTTGACCATGCGACAGCATACCGCCAAACCTTGATTGTTGCCAGAAATCCTGCGTCCTGGCCGTAAGAATCATCACGCAGCGTTCCATTGAATTCAATTTCCACGATGGACCCATCGCTAGTGCTTTCTTGACCTGGTAGAGGATCCTTACTGTCTTTAATTGACTTCTTGTCAACAAGATCAGAGTCCATCTCCTTGGTGCCGGAGGATTGGGAGAGCTCGCGACGCTCGCATTTGCTTTCGGTAATTTGGGTCATTATCAAGACAGTTCAAAGAAGAAGTTGACTCTGCGACGAAGAGATCAGATATTGATGTTTTGCTTTGCTTCCAGAGCATGACATCCCCGAGCCTATATGGAAAATTGGCCAGGTATGTTGCAAGGCATCTTGCTGTCGGACATGCCTTGATAAGCCCTAAGAGTTATCAAGGTGTTTTGGATGGCGACGTTGTTTACAGTGCCCTATGGGAGGTTCTTTCAAGCCGTGCCCGCTAACATCATCAAACGCTGACAAACTCAGGCTGGTATGGAAGCGACTTCAACATAATTCACGGGCCTGGTTTGTTATCTCAGATCCTTCTGACCCCCAATGTCGCTATGATATTCTGGTTTGGGCATAGTTCTGCGGATCTTAGTACGTAGCAACCTCTGTAGGGCCCCATGTCAGACGCCACACACAAAAGCTTATCTCTCGTTAGCTGCAATGTCATATCTAGAATGAAAACAGAGGGTATTGATTGGTCGGTCAGCTCAACTATCTGTCTCAGCCCCAGATTGTGTATCTGCGGGGTCCCGTCATAGCCCAAGGCATCCACAAGGGCTGCCATGTTTGAAGCGCCGTTGACACTGATAGTGTATCAGCATGCAGCAGCAAACCTGTTTTATACCACTAGGGCATCCGTATTTCCATATCGCTGTAGATGGGAGGCTCAATAGTTTCTAGGTGTGGCATACCGTAAAAACTCACGAAATTCGTCCATGCTGTGGGGCCCTCGACCCGAGGTATTTTAACCGAAAGCAGTTAGCATTGTAAGCCCCCTTGCAATCCGAGGGTTATGATTTGGTAGCTATCAATATAAATCCGGGCTATTTCCTATTATAGTTTGGTATGAATGATATCAATGGTGGCTTTGGCAAGCCACGGACCCACAGCAAGGATGAATTTCGTGAGTTTTTACGGTATATTATGAATATACAATTAGCATTGCTCTGCTTGGAATGAAATGCATCATGTCGTTCGTTGGAAGATTATTTTCCCGTGATGATAGGGGCCATTCCTCCCTCTGATTCAAGATAGAGTCAGGAAATTTGGTCGGCCTAGGAACAGGGGAGCAGTAGGTGATGAGTCTTAGCTCGTGTTCCCTCAAATGAGCCAGTCTGGGGGGGGGTTGTTAAAAAGGAAGGCTCCGGAATGCAATCCATGGGATACTGGCTACAACCTACAAACACCGTCGTTTATGTGAAGATGGAGCAGCCAATAATATGTGCTGTTGTAAGTACTGGCATACAGAGCACCTACTTCGAAGGCTCCGTTGGGAAGAAGTTGGCACAAGCGAGAACACAACGAGAAATCATCAAAGTCTACAGCCTAAACACGTCAAATTCTCCTTCAGACACTAGCTCCTGCCAGCTTAGATCAGACTGCTCCTCAGTCCCAGAACGCCTTGACCAAAGACTGCTGGTGAGCCTCTGTATCATGAGGATATTTCGAAGGCCAAGCTTTCGCTTTTCCTCAAACCAGGAATGCATTCTAAGCTGTAGGTCAGATCCTTCGCATTCCACAGCCAGTACCAGAACCGGCCATAAGTTGGCACAGCCACCAGAGCCATTGCAAATTATATCGATAGCCTCTAGCTCTGAAATACCTTTCTCGACTAAATCCTGAGTGCATGCCAAAGGAACTCGACGTACAGTGCGCTGAAAAAAGACAAGACTAGCATAATAGAAAACATTGGCCATATGAATTGATACATCAGCAGACTGTTTTGACACTCGTCCATCAATAGGATCATTACGGCAAGGAAAGCTGAGGTAGAGTTCCAACTCGAATGAATCCAAGTCGAACGCCCTCTGGCATTCCGCTGTAGATGTGGCCATTTTATTCATGACAGCAAGATTGTGAAAGAACGAAATCGGCGCCCCATATATGGCCACAATATTCCCACGGCCAGCTCTAGGGTTAAGGAAGCTAAGCAAAGTGGGTGGTACATCCCAGCCGCAGAGGATTGCCATGTAAATAAGACTCTGATGGGTCATTGATAGTTCTGAATCTTCACATTCCTGGGGACGTAAATGCGCAAGGTAGGCCATCCCACCAGCTATATGAGTTCGCCAGCGACTTGGTGTGCCAGAGACGGCGTCAATGACGGTGCAAATCATGATTGCCAAGCCTAGGGCCTCGCGTTTGGATTCTTTTCGGTCTCCTAGATTATGTCTTAGGTGGGTGAGCGCCAGTCGCTCGTGTTTTAGCGCAAGGACTTGTTCTTGTTCTTCGCGACGGCCTGTAAGCTCGTAAAGGTTGAAGGCGGAACAGGCACAGATGGCGTGGAAAACTGTGATCTCAGCGTTGGACTCTTTGGAGCTCGACAAAAGTCCACGTAATGCCATGGGTAAAATAACGGTCCTGCATGGGTTACCTGGTTCGTCCAGAAGCACAACATTTACACTTAAGTATGTCAACCAATGATGAATTAGCCGTCTCTGATGCATAGGCATCAGGAGAAGGTCAAGATGTCGAGTCAACGGCTGACAAGATGTGCTTGGCCATCGAACCAGTAATGCTTTGTCCAATTGACCCACAATCTCACTGACAACTCTGCCGTCCTGCTCCTGGCTTGTATCATCAGACGATCGGGAAGAAATATCGTCTAGAGACAGTCGTCGACTACTACTCGTGCTCTCAATGACGGACCCAGCAGCCTCGGTGTCGGCCACGTCAGTCATTTCCTCGTGGCGGAAGTGCGTTATGAGGACGATGCTCTCGTCGAGACTCAAACTACATGAGTCAGATGATTTTGGAGTATCTTGAAATTCTGCGCCTTGTGGGTTTTGGCAGCCAAAACTGCGGGCGGTAGAGGGTTCGCTGGTCGTTTCTATTGAGTCGCTGTCGTCTCCTTCACTTCGGCGTCTTGGTGGCAACGAAGCTGACTTGGTTGAACGAGACGTGTTATTCGATATCGAAGCTTGGCGGTGAGGCCGGGAGGTTTGCTCTTGCAATGCTTGAGTCCACCTGAATCGCATCTCGTAGCCTTGGCACTGAGTGCCAATACGAATGCAACGGCCACATTCTGGGCGCCGCTCGTCGCATTTGACACGTCTAGAGCGACAAGTCCAGCAGCCTATAAGATAAACAATCGGTGTGAACCTCAGATTGACAGGGAGTTATGTTAACCTACCTGTGAACGTCCTCGCACGCACTCGCTTTGCGCCTTTGTTACATGCCAGAGCATCACGTCGCGCCATCGTATGACAGAAGAAGAAATCAGCTGAGAAATGGCATCGTGACCGATGTGTGCATTGGGCAAAACTCAGGGGGACTCTTTAACATAGTGGAGAGATAAGGGCATAGCTCTGGACTACCGTTACTAGCATCGAGATGAGTACATGGGCTCTCTCCCCAAATCCCGAATTCCCGGGGGAACAGGAGGTGTGACCCCCGCTTCCTGCATGCTTTCTTTACCAACATGTTGAATTGTGACCATGAATTACGACACCTCTGGGGGACCGATATCCTGACCTTAGTGAGAGGGATGTCAGATGACATGAAAACCCCTCTCGCGAAAAGAGGGAGCCGGAAGCTTCGGAGATCTATACAATCATCAGATTCGGGATCAACCCTATTGCAGGCTATCCCCGTGATCGAATTGACGCACGACGGATCCAACACAAGATATGATCAGTGCTTACTCGTTATGAACATCCATTTTGGGACTTGGCTCAATACGTCGAGTCCAATGACAGGGCGCTAAAATCAAGATAAGGATTAAGATAATGGCAGGGAAGAGGACCTTGCTAATTACAGTGGGTAGTAATACGTTTGAATCCAAAGCTGTGTACTAGGGCAGTCACCATATAAATCAACCTAGCCTAAAGAGGATAAAAATATTATACTATTTTAAGTTAGGTAGATAAATCTCTCTTAATTTTATTAGTATTTTATATATTAATCTTAAGCCTTTTTTATAGCTATTACTTAGTATAATATTATCTTAATTAAATTAATAAGAATATTATTATTTATTTAATATTAAGCTTTCTTTATAGCTTTAATTAATACCTTCTTAGTTATAATAATATTATTTACTATTTCTAGCTTTAGATAAGTATAATAGTTCTTTGCTTTTATTAGTACTTAAAGGTTTTTAATAGGATTTAAATCTAATAAGTAAAGTAATTAAACTATTAGTTTTATTTCTATCTTTTTTAATATTACCTTAGTTAGCTATACTATATATAATAAGGTATTATTATATATAAAGATATAATTAGGCCTAATAAAATTAGAAAGAATAATAATATAAAGATTAACTATATATTATATATTAATCTTATTATATTTTTATTATATTATAATCCTATAGTAATTTATAGATTCTAGTAGATAGACTTTCCTTCCTTTATTAGTTCCTTTTTTTATATTTACTTTATTTTAAACTTAATTATCTATATTAAATTATTAAGCTACCTATTATTATTATTTATATTCTCTATAAATGTCTCTTATAAGTTAATTAAATTAGATCTTTTTTTTTATAAATAATTAATAGTTTAATATTAGCTTTAATATATCTTATTATTAAATAATAAATTTAATATTATTACTATTAAAGCTTTTTCTCTTAAGTAATTTATATTTCTAAAGAATAAGCTTAATTTTATTTTTAGGATATATAATATTTTAATATTATAAATAATAGATTTTCTTATTAAAATAATATTTATTTATTATATTAGAATGTTATTTGCCCTGTTAAATAGCATATGTTTTCGCATTTTAGCCATTAGCAACAAGGCTACTAAATAGCCTTGCTTAGACCTAGAAGAGGTATTATTTTAGATTATATAATATAATCCTAATACTAACTTTAGGCCTTATAGCCCTAGCTAGCTAGAAAAGATAGAGACAAATATAATAAGAACCCCCTTAGTAACTACTAGACCTATAACCATAAAAATATTATAATAACCCCTAGAATAAACCTATACTAATTAGTCTAAGAATAGTTTATACTATCCCTTAGATTAATAAGATATTAAATAAAAAGGTATAGCTCTAAGTAATTAACTAGGAAATTATTAGTAAAAATACTTTTTTTTTTTTTTTTTTTTTTTTTTTTTTTAAAAAAAACCTTTATCTAATTACTTAATTTAACCTATATATATATAAATAGAATGCTTTTTTATTTAGTATTTAATTAGATTTTAAAAAGAGTAATAAAAGCTTTTTATTATAATTATTTTAGTTACAATTCACCCCTAAAAAAACCTTAGTGGAAAAAAATATCTATGTAATAAAACCTTTTTTTTTTTTACCATTCTCTCTGGTGGGGGGGCTGGGTGGGAGACGCG
>JAHVYB010000366.1:0-16164 GCA_020623695.1 Calonectria henricotiae | reverse complement strand
AAAAAAAAAACAAAGCACGCCACACCTGCGTGCGTATCAAAAAAGCACCCACATCATCCACCCAAAACAAGAATAGAGTGTTCGTGAGGACGCGGGGGAGCCAACTTGGTTGTTTTTTTGAGCGGGGGGGGGGGAAGAGGGGGGGCCCACAGGCACCACATGCCCCCCCCGGGCGGAAGGGGTGGAAAGAACGGGGGGGGGGTATTTTGGAGGAGGGTGTGAGCCCTAACACAAATCCTCTCTCCTCCCCCCTTTTTCCCCCCCCCCCCCCCCCCCCCTCTCCGGCTTGATCCCTCCTTGCAAGTAGGCTATATTCGACGCTGTATTAGACCAACTCCGGTCGGGGAGGGGGAAGAAGAATAGTCCAACGGTCATCCATGTTGGATCGGCATTCTGCAGTCTCCCTTCCCTTCCTTGGACCACTCCCGCGACCAACGTGCACCAGGAGGGGGGACGCTGAGACTAGGGGTGGGAGGAGGGGGACCCGACCTGGCGTATCACAAAAAAGCTACTCCAACTGTAAGTTGGTGCAAAGAGGGTTGCAACGGCAGGGAAGAAGCATAAGATGCGCTACTCATGCAAAATGGAACCCTTCTTCCCGTATTGATTGATTACTTACGAGGCCTGTCAAGTGTCAGGGAAGCAAGATGACGCCAATGGGCGCGTCAGTTGGTCTCGTCCCTGGCATGTAGGGCTCACACAGTCATCCTGCAACGCAACTCATAGCTGCAGACTGCAACTCCAACTCCAACTTCAAACCGCCAATCTCCGACACGCGCACACTATCTCGACTTCTCTCACCTTCGGGCATTGCCCATCTCAACCAAGGCTTTGCTCATATCAGCCTGTTGGGCGGGCGTTGCCAGTTCCCAAAAAGACGTCTTGGTATTTCCTCCTCTGGTCCGCCGTCCCCCCCAGACAAGGCTACCCTTGCCCCCTCAACGTCGCAGTCCATTCCGCATTCCTCATCCAACTCCGCTCCCCATCAAGCAAAGTCCTACACGCCCCCCTCACCAAAATACGTAAAAACTGGAAACCAGAAAATAGGGCACCCTCTTCAGCCTTACGGGCGACTGCCCCTCACCACCCCGGTCGTACCCCTTGTCACATGCGACACTCTTTTTTCCCATTCATCCCACCAACAAACCGTGTTACGCCGTCAAACTTGCCCTCGTCCAAGCTTTTGGTCTCTGAATCCATCCGCTACGGGTGCCGAGAAGTCCAATTTTCTCGGGGCTTTCGTATCTGGTCCCGTATCCCCTCCCCCCCGCCTCCCCTTCTGTTCCTGTTGTATCCCGTCGCCCCGTCTCATTGGCCCAGCAGCCAAAACCACCCCTGTATCAGAAAACCGTTGGCGGCTGGCCCTACCAGCCTCTTTCTTTATGGTGCTTATGGGGTTGTCAGCAAGCCCACCCCTAAGCCTCGTTCCAAATAGTCCGGCGCCTTCTTTTTTCTGCTCCTGTGGTCCTAATTCAGACTACTAGCGGGTGAGATCATATGAGGGGGTGAAGAAATAACGGCTGCAGGGAGGGGGAAGAGAGAGAAAGGCCATCACAGACCACCTGCGCAAACCCCAGATGGCAATTACGACAGCTGTCATCGTCGTCGCCCTCGTCTTGTCATGACAATTCCGCCCCAGTCGGTTCCTTCGGATGGTGTTGGGCGGCATTGCCTCCGCACTCGCATCTCGCATCTCGCACAAGCGCTGTCCACTTTCCGCGTCAGCGACTCGTCTTGCGCCGTAAACGACCCGTGTGTGACTCCTTGTCGCCACAGTCGCGGTCAACAAGCTCAAGCCCATCTAACAGGAGCTCGGAGGGACGTTTGCGAGCATCATCATCAGCTTCATACCCGCCGCCTCCGCCCAAACCCTGTCTTTGGAGATGCTGTCGACTCGAAAAGGACCAATATCCCGTTGTTGAACCCTGCAACACCTATCTAGCCTCGGTCTCAGACCTTGAAACCATCATCCCCCTGGTCACCAAGTGTCAAAAAAATCCCCCCCCCCCCCCAAAAAAAAACCACTAGGGCCCGCAGGCATTCAGGCAAGCAAGCGTTTTGACAGCCAACCAGAAGGCCGCGATCTCATTCTTTGCAAGAAAAAGTGCCCACCTGCTGCCGCAACAAGCGCCGACGCCAACACTCCCAACGCCAGCACCAGTCCGAGGTGAGTGGGATAGAGCCCAGCCAGCCTCAAAAACCCGCCAGTCCCAAGAAGGCCGAGACACCAACGAACCGCCCGGTTTCTGTCATGGCCTAATATCGAAACCTTGCAGTTGCTGTAAGCCCTCTACGTCATCTTTGCAACCCTGTGTCGGCCTTTATGGACCTTGACATTGGTCGCGCATCGTCGGGGCACCATTGTGCTGCCCCGGAGCCTCAACGCTGTTGTATCCACACGTGGGGATCTTATTGACGCCCCCTTTCTGCCTGTTTCCTGCCCCATCCGATGCCCTCTTGAGAGACGGACGCCATGCCCTTCAGCTCCTCCACCATCATAATGTTGGCTTTCAGTCGATCTGAACGGCTGGTCTGACTCAGACCATCGTGCCCGAGGCGCCTAAACGGCTCCAAGAATAAACAAGCCTCACTATCCGCCAGCCCAGATGTAATCTGTTAGCCTTGCCTAGTCGCTCGCGGACCTCGCCAAGCCTTGTTATAATTTCCCCTCCTCCATTTGTCCAGCCTATCCATAGAGTTATGCCCTCTTTTGAGACCTGGCCAACTCCTCGTTGGCCGAACATGGCTAGCTCATGGCTTGGCTGACCTTGCCCTGTTTGGACACCGTACTGTCTAGTTCAGGGCAACGCCTTGCCCGTCGACTCCCTTATGTCTCACATGGTACCGGCGTCGGAGGCGAATATGGCTTCAGGTACTGGTACCTTGTGGTGTGCTCGGGGCTGGCTGAGTTGTCCAAAAAAAGTTGACAGCAGTCCCACACACCCAGTCGTGGCGCGAGGAACCTGCCTTCCAAAAAACGTCACAATGTCACAAATTTCCCATCTTGGCCGAGGTGAATTCCGTACCCGACCCCCCAAAGAGGATTTCTGCAGAATCGCCATCACGGGACGCTCATCGTCATCCCGCCTGACCCGACCAGAGCCTCGAGTGCCTCACCGCTTAGTCTGATAAGCCGCACGGTCTCGGTTGTCCAATCTAAACTGACATGATCTGCTTAAGCTATACACCAAAGGCATCTGTCCATGCATGCAAGGTTGTCTTCGCTGGCATGAGACGTCAGTGAGGCGAGCAACAAGCTCCGACCAGGTCGACCACGTCCTATCCTGCTCAATGTCAAAAAGGGTCATGGATGCGAGGTAAATGGGGGGAAAATCCATAGAATTTCGTAAAACTGTTAGTTGCCTGCGCTCAAGTCGTCTCAGCGCTGCAATAGCCTATACACCGTCGACAAATCAGACAAACAATAATGTAACTCCCAAGTAAAGGCCAGGCCCACACCATGCTCTTCTGCACTCCAGGATATGTAACATAGATATCAACCTCCACAACCCAGTCAGATTACTCACACGCCGACACTAAGCTCCATTGGGTCCCTGTCCATTGGGCCCTCCATGCCATGAACGTCGCTCTCTTCCTCCATCATATCAATAAGGTTGTCTAGGTTGGTGTCCAGACTCTCGCCATCCTTGGGGTCCAAACACTTTTTCAAGAGCCTCCTATATTTCTCGATTTTGTCCCCCGTGCCCACCATGCTGAGTGCATCCACGTATTCAGTTTCTGTCTGTCGTTGCTCCGTAAGAATTTGACTTAATTGGCGTGCGAGGCTCAGCCTTTCTTCGTATGCCTCCTCTTGCATATTATCGCCATTCATCCGGCTCAACTCACCATCCACCGTCTGCTGGACATGAAGTCGGTTCTGGTGTGTGATGAGAGACAAGACCTGATGCTTTGCCAAGTTCGCCTCGTTCATAATTTTGCCAGCTGCATCATCAGGTTCGAGTTGAGCCTCAACCTCTGCTATCTGTTGTCGTATCAAGTTCAGTTCGCTTTGTGTGTTGGAAAGAATACGGCGAGCCTCAGTCTCGGCCACATCCTTTTCATGCCACTCTTCCTCGTAGCTTTTGGCCAAGTCTTGGAATTTCTCCATGATTAACGGCGAGATTCGGGACTGCACCGTGTTGGCAGCAGCTGACTGAAAGGTCGTTGGAGGTTTTCGGTTGGGTTTGTCGGAAAGAGCATCTCGGAATGAGGCGTGCCGTTGGGAATCAGGGGCAAATGGTGACGAGGACCGCTGAGGACCCCGTTCCTTCTTAGTTGCATTCAAATCCATGATCAGATCCTCAGCTCGAATACCTTCATTGTTTGAAAGATCAGTCGAGGCGTTTCGACCTAGCAGTGCGCGGATGCACTTCCTGGCATTTCGCTGAGCAGCAAGATGTAGGGCAGTGTTTCCTTCGTTGTCCTGAACATCCAGTAACTGCTGAAAGGCGCTGGGGTCTAGGGTCTCTTGTAGTTTATTCAGGATGTTGTCCAGGTAATACCGCGAGCATGATGAATTGAATACTCGGCCATTCTTCATTACGGCTGCGTGATGGATCACGGTGCAACCTTGATTATCGCGGGCATCGAAAGTCCCGAATAGCTCCTTCATCACCGTTGGGAAAGTCTGCTTCTCGTAACAGTTTGTAAAGTTTACTGAGTGCATGAATGGCGTTTCGCCACGTATGTTCTTTACGTTCGAAGCCGCATTGAACCTTTTGAGCTGCTTGACGACATCCACATCTCCCATTGCCGAAGCCCAGTGAAGGGCGGTATGGTCTTCTGCGTCAATGGGCCAGTTGGGTTGGAAGTTTGGAGGTGGATCTGGCTTGACCGCTGGCTGTTCCGTCTTAGAGAGTAGAAAGTAGTCGAGCAGCTCATCTCCATATAATGCATGCTGTTGCTCTGTGAGATCTTGCATCAGTTCCTCTCTCTTTCGTTTTCTCTGGGCAGTCGTTGTCGTGGTATGTGACAGGTCAAACCGATCGTCCTCTGCCATGTAGGATGCTGACGCTATTGTGAGGTTATCAGGAGTGTCATCATCTGCCATTAACGTATCGGCCTTCTCGGGTTCCTCTTGACTTGGAGGCGGCGGTGGTGGGTCTATGATATGTGAGCAAGTGGTTGACGGATCATCGTGAGTTGACGCACTATTCCATTTGGGAAGCGGAGGCCGTGACTTCGGCGCCTTGGGCTTGCTTGTGTGCCGGGGGGCAGGTGGAGGGCTCTCGCCGCCAGCAACAAACTCGAATATGGGTCGTAGTCGGTCGTATACGCTGTGACGCTGTGCCAATGCCTCTCCGGCAGGGAGGGGTATCCATGTACCTACACAACAGCGTTAGGAGATATCTCGAGTTGGGGAGGAATGCAACGAACCTTGGTATTTTCCGTAACCACCTTGAATCTTTTCGTGAACATCTTTTTGTACATCGCGCTCAAGAATTCTTGTTCGAGCCGGCTTATCGAAGCCGGCAGCCTTCAGGATGTGTGTTGCGTTGATCCAATCGTCGTGTCTCCTTCGCATTACATGCTCCTTCATATCCCCCCCGAACTGGAACTCATACACAGGAATCTAGAAGATTGGTCGTCAGCTGATGGAACATGGTCGGTGTGGGGTTTCGGTGTGCAGAGCGGAGATCTGCCATGGTACCGAAGCTCTGCGACGCATCTAAAGCGGCTCTCCAGTGTACACTAGTACACCGAGATAAGAGCATTTCGAGTATTGAATGCACGCCAGCAAAGGTTGGAAACTCACCCCACTGTATGTGGCACTGTAGACGCCGGGCCCGGCATTGGCATTGGCATTGACATTGGCATTGGCATTGGCCTTGACCATCTCGGCGGCTAGGATCGATCGTCTCTAGAAATCATGTACAGGAATTCGATTGACAATAAATCAATCAAGATGCGACAAGACGGGGGAAACGCCCTCCAATGGCTGATAATGCGTACACGGGGTCGACAGGACGGTTGCGATGGTGGCTTGACACCCTCAAAAACCGGTTGCTGGGTTGGAAGTTGCGCCAGGAAATCACTGCACGTCGGTGACGCGGTCGACGATGGAGGAGACGCGCCAGCACGCGAAGCACTTTAATTGTTCGTGCCTCAGGCGCGAGCGTTACTTCAACTCACGTGACGCAGCTGCCACGCCTCCTGAAGCTTGTGGATGGTCAACGCGTTTGATGTATCGGGCCGCTACTTCACCAGCCAAATTGATAACGACAACTTCCCGGCGCTTTGGGGGAGTTTTATGGATGCAAATAGCTCACGGGTCTCTGGGAAACTGTCGTGCTACTAATATTTGTTGGAAAAGTTGTTATTAGCGGGTGCTTGTGAGCTGCGACAACCTCAGGGAAACTCAAAGGGAAGGGTCTGGGCTGGTAACAACAACAAACGCGATTAAAACTGGTCGATGCACATACCGGGAGAACGCAGACGACAATATTGATAGCGACGACAAAATAAGCCACAGCCATGGCCGACACTCTACACAATGCGCCGATTGTCCTAGATAACGGTTCTGGGACAATCCGTGCCGGTTTCGCTGGCGATGACTTACCAAAGTGCTTCTTCCCGTCATGGGTCGGCCGTCCGAAACATCTAAGGGTGCTCGCAGGTGCTCTGGAGGGTGAGGTCTTTATAGGACAAAAGGCTGCCACCGAGTTGAGAGGTCTTCTCAAGATTCGATATCCCCTGGAGCACGGCATTGTCACAGACTGGGACGACATGGAGAGGATCTGGGAATATGTGTACGGTGAAGGGTTAAAGACTCTCAGTGAGGAGGTATGATGTTGTCTGAGCCATTGGTTTTGGACCCCCAAGCTAACTCAAATGAACAGCACCCGGTGCTTTTGACAGAACCTCCCCTGAACCCTCGAAGCAACCGCGACACCGCCGCACAGGTCCTGTTTGAGACATTCAACGTTCCCGCTCTGCACACCTCGATTCAGGCTGTGCTGTCATTATATGCCAGTGGTCGAACGACCGGTATTGTGCTCGACTCGGGTGACGGTGTGTCGCACGCTGTGCCTGTATACGAAGGTTTCGCCATGCCCAGCAGCATCCGCCGGATCGATGTTGCCGGCCGAGATGTTACCGAGTATCTACAGACGCTACTACGCAAGAGCGGTTACGTTTTCCACACGAGCGCCGAGAAGGAAGTGGTTCGGTTAATCAAGGAGAACTTGACATATGTCGCCCTCGACCCGAGGAAAGAGGAGAGGGAATGGACTGGCGTGAAGCCCAACGAGAGCAAGTTTGCTGAATATGTGCTACCAGACGGCCACAAGCTCAAGGTGAGATGAGATTCGAGCTTTGCCATTACATGGCGACTGACCGAAGTGTATTAGATTGGCGCGGAACGTTTCAGAGCCCCTGAGATTCTCTTTGACCCTGAAATTATCGGTCTCGAATACCCCGGTGTGCACCAAATCGTCGTCGACGCCATCAACCGAACGGATCTAGACCTTCGAAAGTCCCTTTACAGCAACATTGTCCTTTCAGGAGGCAGCACGCTGACCAAGGGTTTCGGTGACCGACTTTTGACGGAACTTCAGAAACTTGCCGTCAAGGACATGAGGATAAAGATCTTTGCGCCCCCTGAGCGAAAGTACTCGACATGGATTGGTGGTAGTATTCTTGCTGGTTTGAGTACTTTCCGAAAGGTATGCCGTGTTGTGTGTTGGGAGTTGGCAAATGCACTAACAATTGATAGATGTGGGTGAGCATTGATGACTGGCATGAGAACCCAGAAATCATCCACACCAAGTTTACATAAACATGGCACGCCAATTAAGCCCAAGTGTTCCCGACGTGGATAAACCAAGACGAACAGGAAAATGCAAGGACCCGTTTAATTGTATTGGTCCAGGGCTCTTTGCAAACCAGGATGTACCAACAATTGCTTCTACCCTGGCGGCGAGGCCCTCCTTTCGCAATGATGATAGATGACCCCGCGCTGCGACGCAACCACTCCAACCGCCGCAACGCATTCAACTAGCGGCTTCACCTCCCCCCCCCTGCCAACACTCGACAACTTTCTGTTCTGAACAAACAAAAAAACAAAAGGGTTTAATTTATTTTTTTGACGACGGAGGACGGTCTTGTACCAAGGACTGTGGATCTTGAAAATTTGTGCCAGGCGTGGAAGCGACTCGAAATGCAGTGTAGAACTCCTCCCCTGTCAGATAGAAGAAGGCCTAATGATAGATACCCTGATGTGTTGTACTTTCTTTCTTCCCCTTGTATGCAATTGACATGTGACATGTATATACATGTATGTGATTGTTATTTTTATTACGTTGCAGGAAAGGGTAGTTGGGGGTCCTGGAAACCTGCAGTTGCGCCGACAGCAAGAAGGGGGGGATAAATGGATATGTCATTGTCATCCGAGAGCACGCAAAGTGTGACTCGAAGGGACGAAAGTACGAAGAGGGCGCCCTGGATCGGGTGATGGAGAAGTGATCCGTCACATGCATACCGCCATGCATGGCGCCTCTTTGCCCCTTGCTTGCATGGTGGTGCGACTTGCATCGATCAACAGCAATGTCAAAAAAGAAAGACCATGGCTAGTCAGCGCTTGGCCATGTACAGCCGTCGGCTAAAATGGGGGAAAGGATGATGAGTCGGAACAAAAGGAAGGACTGGGGATTCGAATCACGGCTGAAGGGGAGATCACGATGCAAAAGTAATTGTTGTCGTGTGGAAAGTTGATTTTTTTTAGTGGTTTGCGAGTTTTCACATCGCGAATTCCTATTGAATCTCTCTCCATCCTTTTGATTAAAAAAGCCGGTAGGAGGGTCAAGAAATGCTCTAAAGTACAAAGAGTATAACAAATATGAACCAAAATAATAATAATAACAAAACAATGTAAACTTTTCTTTCTTGTTGAGTAGATCCGTGTTACTCGGGGGTATAATAAGCTTCACCAGAAACAAACGCCCTTGCAATGACTGCCATGAAAAGTGTCATATGCCTTTCATAAAAAACCGGGATGATAATTCTCCAAGGTTTCTCATTTGCTCTGAGGTCCCCGCCATCTCCATAAAACGCCGTTCGCTAGTTGTGTGTTGTTTGTGTGTTGTTGGATACAAGAGGAGTAAAAAAGCAAAGCCCATTACTGAAATTTCATCGTTGACCGTGATAGGGTTTTTTTGGTAGAGTGTTTTTTTTTTGTTTCGGTTGCTTGAGACAGAAACAAGGAAAAAGAAACATGAAGAGGCAACTGCCCCCCCTGCTGGGAACTTAGTCGCGGTTGAAGGTGCTGCTGACGCGAGCCCACAGCTTGCTCTTGGAGCTCAGGGTGCTGCTGGAGCTGGCATCGCTGTGGTTGGAACCGGCGTCGCTGGGCTTGCGGGTGTAGACGTTGCCGGCACCGCCAATGCCGCAGTGGCCGGTGGTGGCCAGGTCACGGGCGGCCTGGCGGTTGTACTCCTCGTCGAGGGACAGGGCAGGGCGCTCGCTGGCCTCGTGGGCGTTTCCGGCGCCGCCAATGCCGCTGAAGAAGCGGCGCGAGGAGGCGATGGAGGGCACGGAGTGGGAGGACTTGTTTGTGTTGGAGACACGGACGACGTTGCCAGCACCACCACGGCCGGAGCGCATGTAGATGGTGGTGGAAGGGGAGGCCTCAGTGATGATGTAGTTGGGCATTTTGGCGGTGATGCTTTTTGTTGTTTGTTGTGGTTTGAGGTTGTGGTTGAAGATTGTAGGGTTGTGTGCGTGTAAGAGTGCGAGTAGAAGTGTGAATGTATGTGTAATTTGAGTTTCCAATTGGGATTGTGGATGGAATAAAAAAAAACAAGAGGACAAGAGGCAGAAAAGGTCACGAGAATGTAACCTTTTTTAGAGTAGAGTAGAAGCAAGAGTAAGAGTGAGGCTTTGACTGACGATGGTGGAATGTCTTAGACAATCTCGTCATGATGGGATGCCAGGCCGGATGGGTAGTTATAGCTTACGACGCGAAAAGGTGACAGCAACCAAAGCAACGGCAACAAAACCACACAAGCACGCCAGAAGGGGGAAAAGCAAGGGGGGAGGGGCGGCCACATGGCCAAGGGGCCAGCAATGGGGTCAGGCGACTGACAGGAAAGCTTTTTCTGCTCTCCACCCAAGGACGAATTGGCCTCTTCCCCCGCGTTTTGGTGCGGCACGTCGATGGATCCGTTCGTCATGTCGCAATTGCTTGGCTCGCAACGTGAGACCTTGGGCGGTTGCGAGAGGAAGACAGGAGAGGTCAGGTGGGGAGATTTTACCTTTCCTTGGCCCCTTTGGCTCCTTTGGCCCCTCTGGCGCACTGTGAGGCGAGGCGGATGCAGGGCAGATGGCCAGGCGGGCGGGGACAGTGGTGCAAGTTAGAAGAGAGGCGCCGAGAAACTAGCCAGCAACAGTCAACAACAACCGGTAACAACCAGTAACAACCAGCAACACCAGCGCCATACAGTGCATTGAAGGAGGGGCCCGGCCCCAAGGCCCCAGGGGAGGGGGCACGCTTTGCAGTTAACGGCAGTTGGGGCCCATGGCGTGTGATTCCTGTGCAATTTTTCTCGGTCGGTCCTGTCGCAGTTGTTGGTTAATGGCGCTGCTGGGGCTGGGCCAACATAGTCACGCGGGCTCGACGTTCCTGGGCAGCCGAGTTTCGACTATGTAATTTTTACCCCATAGAAACCCATTAGCGTAGCGCCGGGGCCAGCTTTGGCGTCATCAATATGCCACCCTGGGACACGGCATGGCCCAGTGTTGCTTCCGGATTGGATTTGTCGGATCCACCGGTACTAATACATAGAAGTTTTTTTTTTCTCTCTGCTTTTTTCTGTTCTTGTTCTGCTGGCAGCTTCTATGCAGGGCCGAGTCCCCCATACGTGGGGCGTGACGTCTTATACTACCCAGTTTTTTTTCTCTCCTTCTTTTATTGTGGGTGCGTGTGACCTGTTCCATCGTGATGAGCTTTGTTGCCATCGTGGCCAAGCTAGGGGCAAAGCCATGGCCCATGCTCCCACGCAAAGCGGCTCCAGGCCCAGACTGAGACTGGGAACAAGCTTGAGGCTGTCGTGGACTGTTCCCCGCTTCAGCTTTTTTTTTTTTCTTCTTTTTTTTTCCCTTTCTTTCTTGTGTCCCATCTGACTCTGTGACTAATTGGCTTGTTGCTAGTGAAGAGAAGAGATGGAGGAGGCGGCCGGCGCCGGGCATGACAGAGATGGACAGTATGAAACTCAGTAACCTAAAGTGGCCGCCAGTCTGTGCGGTTGCAATAGACACGACAGTAACGTTTCGAGGTACAAAACAAATTTGAATCAGAGTAGATCGTCGGTAGACGATTGGGCAGGACCAGAGATCTCAAGTCTCAAGTATAAATGCAGTTGTCGATCTCATGGCCTTTGCTGTTTGGGTGCACTCTTGCAAAGGGGAGGGAGGGCTCAAGCGGGAGCTCCCGCATCACCAAAAGGCCAACTGGGCCTTTAGACTTTGCATCTTGAGTCAGGAAGCCCTCAAAGATGCCACACGGCGCTCTCCTCGTCTGACACGTTGCCAGTCTGCGTTGATGTCTTGTCTCATGGCTTTCTCGCACGATATTGGGATGTGCAATGCCATATATCTCTTACTCTGCCCATCCAGTCCACACACTAACATCACCCTGTTCTTCATAATCGCCAACAACAGCTGAGGACCCTCCCAGCTGCACATAATGATTCAGACCTGGTGTACATACATCCTCCCCCACCAAGACGGTCAGTTTCCCCAGATTCTCGGATATTGGCGCCCGCAACGGAGGCACTGCCAAGCACCCGCCCTAATTTTGGCCCCGAGGGCACGGCCAGCCTTCAGGGGCGCGACGCCAAAGCTGTTAGGTAATGGCTTGGCTTGGCTGGGATGAGGGTGCCGGGTGATCTGGGGAGGGAGGGGGCTTGATCTAGTCCATTTCCATGAAAATCCGGGTGTGTCGGAATCATCAACTTCCGATCTCGATCAGTGTTGGCTTGCCCCCAGTATCTGATATGAAGCCCCTGGCTCCTTCTGGTTAAAGTGTTTCTGGCCCAGCAAAAGTTATTTTCCCAAATACGCAAACATTATCTTGCCACTAGACGCCCAAAATTGGGTGATTAAGAGGGTTGGGATACGTATATGTAGTATGACATGAGTAGTTCATATGTAGGGGAGTCCTCTGATTTCCTCATTTGTTGACATCACTTGCCTTTCACTCGGCCAGATGTCTCTGCATGCTCTTGAGGGCACTATTTTTGGCCATCACCACGGAAAAGAAGAGGCACCAGCCGAGCTTGGCGTATTATTTTCCGATATGCCGGGCACGTACCATTGCTGTCTGATGGAGAAGTCACTCATGAATAACCATTGTGGGGATATCCGCAGCCCCATCTCATGCCGAGGGAGCGTCGGCTGGCCTGGTCAAACGCAGGGACACGCTGTATAGGATTAGTCTCGTATTCCCTCGGTTAGATGGGACTATTCGCTTATTTTGACGTCGCTGATGCTCTTGCAGGTGTATGTATGTAAATTGTCATCCATATCCACTCCCGTAACACAGTGTGGTTTTTCCACACCGGACCTGTATGAGTCCCCCTCATCACGGTGGCTAGATGGAGATGCCCCTGCCCAGTGACTTGCCGACTTGTTATGCTAACAGATATCGAATTGAACTCCCCAAGCTGCAGATGGCACACATGGCAAGCTCACATAGATAAACCGTACAAATTGTATGACAAACGGGACAAATCGACAAAATAAATAAGATGACTGTAGGCTTGTGTAATTTATTCAATGCTACCATTCGGCATATTTTCCCTTCCTTTTCTCTTCGCAGTGTTTCTCTAGAAATTCGACTTGCGTGTTGCGTATTCTTGTATTTGCGAAACTTGACGATGCAGCCAAACAGGGACTCCGATCCATAATGTTGAAAATCAGGATTCTATGGGAATCAACTAATGGAAAGCAGAATTTTGTACATAGTTGTACACCTGTAGGGGCAGCTCGAGTCTGCTCTCTCTCAAACAAGCAAATCGATGTGCAGCAACAACCAACCCCCCCCCCCGAAAAAAAGTCGGAACGACAGCTTTACTCGGGCTCTGGACAGGACATGGCGTGCAGAGTCGTTGAGCTGAAGGTTTTCAAAGTTCCGAAAGAGAAAGCAGAATATAACGTCTCGCTTTGCATCACCACTGGATTTCTTTCAAAGCCAGCTTCTTTAATTTAATGCCGCTTTGGATCGAGTGTGGGTGTCGTCCCAATGTGCCAACAATAGGCCGATGGACGCGAAGACAGCAAGGTTGCAAACTCAATGATTATCATTATGAGCCATGTTGACCAAATTTTTTATTTTTTATTTCAAACTTGCTCTGTCAATTGCATATGCTAGGCAGTAGTCTTTTTAATATTTGGTCCATGGGTTTTCTGTGGTGCTAAAACAGCATACCACCAGTCTGACAACACGTTGCGACATGACACCTAGGTTGAGCCCAATCAATAATACCCTCTTCCCTCTTATGATAAAAACAACAAGAGAAATAACTGTTGGTTCATTTATATTGGTCACAGGATATTCTTTTGAGAAGTTTAGGATATTATTTACGACTTTGGGTTGTAGCGTCGGTAGACCTTTGGTATGTCATTTTACGTAGAGAAACCTTATAGACTAAAGTGGCGATCTATTGGCATAAACTAACGCTCGTAAACGTCTAGGATTGGTTTATTTTTGGTCTCTTTTCTTTTCTTCTTGGACAAAATGATCAACGAGACAAGTTCAATGCCCAGTTTTGCACGCGGGCAGCAGAAATTATGGCACACCAGAGCACACATCAAGAAAGAAGTCGGCAAAGGGTTGGGCAAAACATCCAATGTGAGCAACCCTAGACTCAAACGCAACAAGAGGCTCATTTGACGTATTGTGAATGATAGTTATTTCTTTATTCACTAGTTCAATACCCCCAGCCTTATTATGTCACTCATGGCACTGACCTCGTATTGATGGGGCCAAGGAGCAGCCAAGGAGCACCACGAGTAGAGTTTCGCCAAGTCCTCGGCGCATGTGGGGAGAGCTGAGGATCCCCGGCAGCCAAGCCTTTAGTCGATGAGCTAGTTGATCAATATCATTTTCAATTACACTAATACCAATGGCACAGCACAGCTATATTTGAATCAAGCTCGCGGCAGAGATTCAATCCCCAGGTCACAGGCCTTGGGTTTTTGTTTTGGCCATATTAATAAGAATATACCGTTCTTTTCTAGATGCAACGGTTTGGCACCCCAGTGAACCAAAAAATAAAATAAGAAAAAACGGCCGCGCCAGGCCAGGGGCATACAATCAACCAATCCAACGCCAGGTATGTCCTCTTTCCTTCCATCCCCCCCAAAAAACGTTGCAAACATCGCCAAATTCGTGGTCGGGCTTCAACCGACAGGTGGTTAACTAAACACGTCGAAATCGATTCATTATCGTCCCTCAATGACGCCTACTCTCCTAGACTCATCCATCCAAACAAGCCGCAGGCGGCTGCGAGCACAATGAAGGTGAGGATACCGGCGCCAGCCTTGTCGCCTGTTCCAATGGGCTTGTTGTGGTTCTGGAAGCTGCCGTCTCCCTTGGTACCGGCATCTGAGTTACCCTTGGAGGTACCTCCAGTTTTCGCGGTATAAGGTGGGGCAGTCTTCTCCATGAGGAGAGATGACACAGCAGCCAAAACGTTCATTTGTTGACCAACACCAGTCTTGCCATCGTAAGTACCACTCTTCCACTTGAAACCACAAGTGCGCTTGTTGTCTCCGCCAGTGCACTGCTTGATGGCCGCGGCAGCTGATTTCGAGAGAACGGGCAGAATCTTGTCTGAAGTGTGAGGGGCGAGCTTTGCCGTCACGGACAGCCATCGGTGAACATAGCCCTTGAATGAGAACATATCGGTTGTGCACGTGTCAGAGTCCTCGCAAGCGACTTCGTAAGCAATGTCGCCGGGGAAAAAGGTCGCGAGGGTAGCATCAAGAAGATTGTCGAGTCTATCCTGCCATTTCTGGGATTCGGTCTGGTGCTAGTTAGTAACAAGGTTGTGGAACGGTTAATAGATATACTCACGTAGTTGTACATGTGAGCAAGGCCTTGGATAAGAACACCACTGTTGTACGAGAATTGGGCCTTGTTAATATCACTGCAGTTCTTCTCGACATGGCCACCATCGTAGATGTGCCACTTTTCGTTGTCGATGAAACCGACACCCCACATCCAGTCCCAGGTCTTCTCGGCCCAGTCAGCGTAGGTATCGTTGGCAGTGTATCTGGCAAGTCTGGCGCCGATGTTGAAGAAACAGCCGTTAGCGATGCCTAAAGGATTTAGTTAGCAAGTTGATGAGTGAATCCGTGTTTATAATGCGCAAGACTGACTGTTCTTGTAGTTGTAACCGTTGTTTGAGAAAGGAATCTGCCATCGCAAACCGCCTCCGCAAGTGTCGTCGTGGCGATCTGGGTTGGCTTGAGTATTAAATACAGCCTGGGCAAGGGCCAGCCAGCCGGGCTTATCAGAAGGAGGATCTGGGAACTTGAGCTCAGCCGCGAGCATAGCAGACATGCCCCAGAAAGCTTGATCATCGTTTCCGAGAGATAGGGTGACGTTGCCGGGCTGGTAATCCCAATCAGGACCAGCCTGGTGAAGCATTGAGACCATAATCTCATCGTTGTATGTGCTGTCACCGGTACAACGCCAGTAATCCATCATAGTACCCCACATGGCACCAGCCTCCCACCAGTAGTAATCACCAGCAGGAGGAGGACCAGGGAGAGTTCCTAGGGTCTGGCCAGATTGATTACCCTTGTAGTATTGTAGCATGTCCCAAGCAATAGTGGAAGCAGTCTTTTTGATATCATCTACAGGGAGGTATCAGTAACCCAATATTTTTTTTTTGGGGGGGGGGGGGGGGGGGGGTTTTTTTTTTCAAACCCCGAACAGGGGGGGGCGGAAGGGTTTTTACCATGGGTTTCGATGCTGTGGGGGCTCGGGGCGGTGCCCAACCCAGCCGGGGCGGGGAAGGAGACGGCACCGCGGGGCGCAAAAAAAAATTTCTGGGGAATTGATGAGAGGCGGCAGTTTTGACAGGGGGAGAAATATGGAAAGGGGGGAAGAAAGAAGACGGGCCAAGCATGCGTTGCGAGATGTGGTTGGGTTGAAATTTC
>JAHVYB010000365.1:0-12340 GCA_020623695.1 Calonectria henricotiae | reverse complement strand
AAAGAAAAAAAAAAATAATAATATATCTTTATTTTATCAAAATATAATTTAATATTATACTTAATAAATTAACAACAAACATAATCTACAACACTAAAACCTCCACATACATAAATAAAAAAAAACATAAAAAAATAATGAGAATTGTACACATTAAAAAAAAAAAACCAAAAAAAAACCAAAAAAAATAAAAATAAAAAAATAAAAAAATAAAAAAAATGTTTTTTTTTTTTTTTTTTTTTTTTTTTAAAAAAAAAAAACCCTTATCTAATTACTTAACTTAACCTATATATATAAATAGAATGCTTTCTTATTTAACATTTAGTTAGATTTTATAAGAAGCAATAAAAGCTTTATATCACAATTATTTTAGTTATAATTATCACCTATAAAAACCCTAGTAGGGAAAAATAACTAGTTACAATAACCCTTTTTTTACCTATTTCCCTGGGCCGGGGGCTGGTGCGGGGAATCGAACCCTGGTCTCTGTAAAAAACACAGCGCGCTAACCACTGCACCACACCACCAAGGGTTTTTATATTAATATTATTTCTAAGACCTTTCTAAGAAAGGTAAATATATAGTATTATATCTTTAATTACTTAATATACTATAGAATTATTAATTGTGAACCAGATTTAATAATTATAAACAAACGCACTTTTGATTTCCTAGATATTTAAAATCTAGCCCAGACCACCAATTTTCCATGACTTTTCAGACTATCTTACGTGGCGTCCATCGACCTTTACACTTACTCTTGGACCTGTTTTTATCGCGGTTTTTAACATAGGTTATGGTACCTATTATCCTTTCTAGCTACTTATTATATCTATTGCTATCAATTTCTCCAAGAAAAGCTTCCTTTGCTTTAGTTATCTCCTTAAATACTATTCTATCTAATTTCTTTATAATAATATTAAATTTCTTATACTCTTCTTAAATAAATCCTTTATTATTAGTATTAAGATTATTCTTTTTAAGTATATAGAACTTAAATTTAATAAGTTATATCTTTTGGAATAATTTAAGGTTAATAATAAAGGTTCTAAATAGCCTAAGGAGCCCTTTTTTTCTAAGCTTTAATTTAAAGGTTTTAATAAGATTAGGTAGGTATTTAATATAAAGTTTACTATTAGTATATTTTAAGGTAAAAGGGTATAATAGATTATAAAGAATATAATATTTAAAATATAGTTTAAATTTAGCTATTTTTAATAATATTAAAAGTAGGCTAAAATATATTAGTCTTAGTATAATAAGAAAGCTATCTTAAATATTAGGATAGGTCTAATAGAGTTTACTATCTCTAATATTAAAAGGGTATTAAGATTATAATATATATAAAGTTAATTATTCTATTGGTTAGGGCAAAAAGAGACTAATATTATAATTATTTAAATACTAATTATATCTGCTCCTAGAATTGCCTAGTCAAGACTCCTGCTTGTATTTTAACCAAATATAAATACTATAGAATAATAAAATAAAGTATTATTTTATTAAAGATAATTAGAAAGTATAATATTACTTTATTTAAATATAAATATATTTTCTCTTATCCTTTATCTATATAAATAATACTTTATAATATTATTCTAAATAATAATATAAGTATATAAATACTTATTAGAGTAAAAGTCCTAAGTAAGTAAAGCTTAATTTACTAATAAAGACTAATAAGAGACCCCCTAAAACCTAGAGTAAATATAGATAAGCTATAGTATATATAAGTAGGGTATCTAGTACTCTAAGCACTATAAGTGCTTATAAGCTATACTTAGAATATATAAATTAAGGAAATATTAAGAAAAGAATATAAAATCTATTTTATAATATATATAAAGTAGATTATATTATACTAACTATTAATATACTATTTACCTAGGCTATTTTAGTATATATAATAGAACTTATAAGACTATTCTATTAGATTTAATAGGGTAAGTTAGTAATTAGTTATTAAAGATAAATTTAGTAGCTATTTATATACTTATCTAATATTAAATAAATTAGAGAATATTATATTTAATAAGTTATTTTAGTTTAAATATTAGGTAAAAAGATAGTTTAGATTAGCTATATATATTATATACTTAAATAATAAATATATTATTATAAGTATTAATAAATATATAGATTATAAGGTCTAAGTATATAATAAAGGCAAAGTAGCAAAGCTTATATCTCTAGCAATATATAAACCTAATAGTAGGATTAAATATACTAATTAGAAAATTACAAATAAGTTAAATATAATATTTAATAGAGTAAAGCTCCTATATAATATATAGCCTAAGAGTATATAAGTAGCTATATATTTACTTAATATAATTCCTCTATATTAGAATATTATTTGCCCTATTAAATAGTATATGTTTTTGTATTTCAGCTATTAGCAATAAGGCTACTAAATAGCCTTGCCTAGACCCAGAAAAGGTATTATTCTAGATTATATAATATAATCCTAATATTAACTTTAGGCCTTATAGCCCTAGCTAGCTAGAAGAGATAGAGATAAATATAATAAGAACCCCCTTAGTAGTTATTAGACTTATAACTATAAAAATATTATAATAATCCCTAGGATAAGTCTATATTAATTAGTCTAGGAATAGTTTATACTATTCCTTAGATTAGTAAGATATTAAATAAAGAGGTATAGCTCTAAGTAATTAACTAGGAAATTATTAATAAAAATACCTATATACTAATTAGAATAATATTATAATTATTATTATTAATATATAAAAGATTAATATAATAATTATTAATAAAGTTTCTTATATTTATTATATAAAAGATCCTTTTTTTTTATCCTATTTAGATAGAATAATCTTATTACTTAGATAGAAAGAGAGCTAAAAATATAAAGAAACCTTAAGTTAATTATAAATAAGATCTTTTTTTTAAAAATATAATTATATTATAAAAAGAGATTATCTAAAGATATTAAGGGAAAAGGGAAAGATACTAAGAATCTATTCTAATTCTAGATTACCTTAAATCTTTAATTACCTTAGAAACTTAGGGTTTATATTATAATCTTAATAGTAAGATAAGTATATCTAGAGATATCTAAATAATAATTTAATATTTTATTATTATATATAATAAAGTAGAATTTATAGGAAAAAAGCTATTTAAGATATACTAAGTATACTTTAAAGGAAAAAATAAAGTATATTAGAAAAAGGTAGAAGGCACCTAATATACTAAAATATAGGATTATTTTCTTTTTAAAGGAATTTTTTTTAAGAAAGATAAAGTATTTATTTTATTTAAACTTATATAAGCTCTTTAGCTTAAAGAATTTTATAAATAGATTATTAAGAAGATTAAAAATATAAAATAGAAGGTTAGAATATTTTTAATTTTATATAAAGATAAAAGGTTCCTTAAGAATATTACCTTAATAGAGGTATTTTAAATATTTTCCCTAAAAAAGAATAAAGAGAAGAAGATATATTAAATTTCCTTATTTTTACTAATTCTTTTAACTCCCTTAGCTCCCCTAAAAGAAAAGGAAGAATCTTATAACTAAGACTCCTATTACTAGGAAAAGATATTAGATAATATGCCTAATATAAGGAAGCTTATTAATCTTAAGAAGCTTTATATAAAGAAGATAAAATATAGAGGAGAAGAATATAATATCTTTAAGAGTAAAGCCTATATTTTTTATATAATATATAAATAGGCTGGTATTTCTTAAGTATAGTTTATAGGAGTATTCTTTATTATACTTAAAGAAAAGGCTATTACCTATTATTATAATAATATATATAATCCTTATAAGATCTTATTTTTCTATTAAATAGGAGGAATAATATAGAAGAAATATAAAGATAAAGTAGTATATTAGAACTATCTTAGGAGGTAGTAAGAAGCCTTATTTATTAAGATACTCTAAAATAATAGGGAGTTATTATAAAAAGAGGTCCTAGAAAAGCTTTTCCTAGAATTAGAAAACCTTTAAAAGGTAGTTTTTATACTTAATTAAAGTAAAAATATATTATAAATATAAGTTATTAGTATTTATAATAATATTAAAGATTTTTTTTATTATTTTTAAAAACCCTTAAATATCTATAAAGGTATATATTATTAGCTTTAAGCTATATTAAGAAATATATTTATACTAAAGGTAATAATAAAAGAAGTTCTTTAAAATAATAATTTAAATTAGTTTTAGACTAACTAAATATACTAAGAATAGACTAAAAGCTATTATTAGTATTCTTAAGTAAATAAGGGTAATAGAGCTTAAATCTATCCTATATAACTAAGTTAGAAAATATACTATATTTATAAGAAGCTAGGTTATTAATTAAGAAACTATATTATAAAAGAGAAAAAGGAGTTATATTATAAGTTTAAGAGGAGCTATATTAATAAGGCATTTTTAATATTCCTAGCCTAGTATAAAGGGCCTAATAATAACTTTAATAATAATAAATCCCTTACCTCTAATAAGGAGAAAGACTAAGAAGGAACAAGCAAAGCCTATTATAATAGTAATATATAGTATACCTTTTTTATAGGCTTAGTAGAGATTAATATATTCTTTATTTTAAACTAACTTACTAATTAAGTGGTTTTATATTTTTTTACTAAGAGTAATCCCTTTAAGAAGGAGAAAATAAAACCTTATAAGCTAATATTATAGTTCTTCCTAAATAACCAATATTTAGTAATAATATTCTAAGGTATTATTCCTAATATAGGTATTATAAGCTTCTTAATTAGTAATTATAAGCAATTTATTATACTATAAAGAAATATTACTTCTTCCCTTAAGCTTAATATAGAGGCAATAGGAGAAGTAAGAATTATATTTAGAGGAGAAATCCTAATAGAGTTACTAGGTATAGCTATTATATTAATACCTTTTAAAATTATAATCTTTTATATTATATCTATAAATATCCTATTCCTTTTATTATTTTATAATATAAATTAATTAGGTATTTATTTTTATAATATTAAGGAATACCTAGAAAAAGGTAATATTTGAATTTTAATAGTATATAAATAGGGGCATCCTTAGATACTTCTAAAGGTAGAAGAATTACTTATCTAAAGTAATCTTACTAAGGTTAAATTATAATAAATTTATTATTATTTTAATTATTTCTTTATAAAGAGACTTTATAAGCTCTTAAATAGAGTAGGCTACTTAATTAAATAAAAAGCTATTAAAAAACTTATTAAAGTATATAAAAAATACTAGCTTTATATAGGGTAGCCTATTAACTTTAAGTTTACTATCTAGGATAATTATAACTTTAATTATTATATTATTACTAATACTTTCCACTTAGAAGATAGGCCTATTCTTTATATTATTAATTTAGCTATTATACTTAATATAGCCTATTTCCTTTCTAATAAATCTATAAAGACTTTTTAGAGAAGTCTTAAGCTATATTAGATTAATATTTACTAAGGACTATCTAATTAGATTATTATAGATATTAAAATAAATTATATATTAAGAGAATTATACTAAGAGATAAGAATTATAGGTATTTCTATTAATATAATACCTATTAAAGCCTATAACTTAATTAGTAAGATTAAATAATACTATAAACCCCTTTATAGGGTTTATAAGATAATTTAAGAAAAAGACCTTTTTCTTAGGATTAATAAGGCCCTTTAATTTATAGTAAAAGCAATTAATAATATAGCTAGACCTAATAATCTTATTTTAATCCTCCTAGTATTTAGGGTATATTTATAGATAATATAGAAATTATCCCCCTTACTAGGAATAATAAAGTAAATAAAGGCTATTTAAAAGGTAATAGTAGAAATATACTGTCTCTATAATAAAAGGAGAGTAAATAAGGCCCTAGCTACTTATAATAATTCTAATACTTTAGTTACTATTAATCTTTTACTAAAATTAATAATATATATTTAGAGAAAGAAAAAAGGCTAGATTAGCCTATATATACTTATTACTAATAATAGAGAAACCTATATAATTAAAAGTATAAAAGGACTTATAAATTTTTACTTAATAGTAATTAAACTATATTATAAAAACCCTAAGATATAAAATAAAGTAAAAAAAAAGAATAAAAAGCTATTTTTTTATTCTTTTAATTATAAATCCTAATCTTAATCCTTAAAGAATAAAAATATAGCTTTACCCTTAATAGAGTAAGTTATAAGAATACCTAAGGAGGAAATTAGTAATACCTCTTTATAGTCTTTAATAGTATAAAAGAAAGGAAGAGATTACTTAAGAAAGAACTCTATTATAATTAATAAAGTACCTTTTATATAAAAATAAAGAAGAGGATAATCTTAAAAGAATCTTATTTTACTTTTTATAATATATACTATTAAGTAATTTAAACCTAAAATTAATTATAAAGAGTTATTTTACCTTTTATAATATATACTATTAAGTAATTTAAACCTAAAATTAACTATAAAGAGTTATTTCTTTTTACTAAAGAAAAATCTAATCTAGACCTAGTAATCTAAATATATAAGAAAGGTATAATCTTTATACTAAAAAGATTATTTAAGAGATTAATAAAGAAGAAGATTAAAGGTCTAATTAAGAGAGATATATTTAAATTTATCTCCTATAATAAAAAATATTATAAAGGAATTAAAGTCTTTAAATTATAAATTATTAATAAGATAAAAGGAAAGATATTTAATAGATCCTATAAAAAGTTAAGATTAATAATCTAAGGCTATACTAATAAAGGGAAGAAAGTTATTTTTATTTAATTACTAATAATTTAATAATATAGCTAATAGCTAATTTTAATTTTAACCCTTTTACTTCTAAATAGAGGCATTTCCTTATAATTAAAAGATATTATCTAGGCTTATATATAATTATAGATTAGGCTAAATTAAATTATCTTTGCCTAGCTTTTAGAAAATATTAGAGATAATTATCCTTAGAATACTATTATAAGAGTTATAATACTATTTTATAGTATCCTTAAAGCTAGAATATATTAATAGGTAATATATAATAAGTACTATAGAGAAAAGCTTAAGATAATTATATTAATCTTTAATTTATACTTATTAATCTTATTAAAAGAAAAAGAAGGTTTTACTATTATTAGAATATAAACTAATAATATAATTAGAGTATTTAATAAGAAGTTCTTATAAAAAGAGAAAGAAAAGCTTTAAAAAGTATTATTTAAAGCTAAGCTAAAGAAGAAATTATTAAAAGAGAACCCCCTTACCTTTAATAGAGCTATTATAATCCTTAAGAAAGATAATATTATTATTGTTTACTAAAAGGGCTAAGAGAAGAAGATTAAAATAATTAAAGCTAAGGAACCTAAGCTTATAAAGTAATAGTATATTAAATAATAAATATAAGAAGCTTATATAGCTTTAATTTATTAATCTAAAGTATATTATAATTTATTAACTATTATATAATACTAGGAGCTTAGTATAGCCTAAGTAAAAGCTCTAAATAAAAGGCTTAAATAGCAAAAGGATAATCTTAATTATAGCTTTATTATAGGTTTATCCCAGGGGTTATTATAATGTTTTCATAGTCATAGGTTTAGCAGCTACTAAGGGGGTTCTTATTGTATTTATCTATATCTCTTCTAGCTAGCTAGGGCTATGAGGCCCGAAGATGGTATTAGGATTATATTACGTGATCCGGAATAATACCTCTTCCGGGTCTAGGCAAGGCTATTTAGTAGCCTTATTGCTATTAGCCAAAATACGAAAATATATACTATTTAATAGGGCAAATAATATTCTAATACTTAAGCTTTTCTCTTTTATATTAAGGCCTTTATTTTTAGTTAGAATAGGCCTTTATTCTAAAGTAAATAGCCCCTACTTTTTACTCTTATATTAAGTAGCCCTTCTTATTATATTTTATCTCTTATTACCTAGCCTTCTATTTAAATTATTGCTTTATTATTATTAATAAAATACTTTAGGGCTTAATTAGGTATTACCTTTATAAGGGTATTAGTTAGATTATTTTCTCTATTAATCTATCTTACTTTATAAAGCTTATGCCTTTTATAGGATTATCTAAGTACTATAATATTAATTATTAACCTTTTTTCCTTTATTATTTTAATTTTTATAAGGTATTTATATAAGGAATATAAGTTAATATATATAATAATTAGAATAAGGGATAAGTTAAGCTAGTTAGTTATTTTTGCAAGAGTTATTATAAGGGTATATATAATATTAGCTCCTATTAATATACTATAGATTTTAAAGGTAAGTATACTTTAAGTGATTTATTAGTATTTAGTTAAGTTAAAATATATAATATTTCTTTTTATTATAAAGGTTCTATTATCTATATATTTATTTATAATAAGAATAATAAATCTAAGTTATAAAGAAAGATTAGGGTTATTTATAAATACTCTATTAATAAATATAAATAGCTTTGCTATTATAAGATTAAGTAAGGTAAATATAAGGCTATAGTTAAGGTTATTCTTTTACTATTTAAGCCTTTTATTTAGAGCTTTTACTTAGGCTATACTAGGCTCCTAGTATTATATAATAGTTAATAAATTATAATATACTTTAGATTAATAAATTAAAGCTATATAAGCTTCTTATATTTATTATTTAATATACTATTACTTTATAAGCTTAGGTTCCTTAGCTTTAATTATTTTAATCTTCTTCTCTTAGCCCTTTTGGTGGATAGTAATAGTATTGCCTTTCTTAAGGGTTATAATAGCTCTATTAAAGGCAAGGGGGTTCTCCTTTAATAACTGTTTCTTTGGCTTAGCTTTAAATAATGCTTTTTAAAGCTTTTTTTTCTTTTTTTATGAGAATTTCTTATTAAATATTTTAATTATATTATTAGTTTATATTCTAATAATAGTAAAATTTTTTCTTTTTTTTAATAAGATTAATAAGTATAGATTAAAGGTTAATATAATTATCTTAAGCTTTTTTTTATAGTGCTTATTATATATTGCTTATTAGTGTATTCTAGCTTTAGGGATATTATAAAGTAATATTATAATTTTTATAATAGTATTCTAAGGGTAGTTATTTCTAATGCTTTCTAGAAGCTAGGTAAGGATAATTTGGTTTAGCTTGGTCTATAATTATATATAAGCCTAGGTAATATTTCTTAATTATAAGGAAATACCTTTATTTAGGAGCAAAGGGGTTAGGGTTAAGATTAGCTATTAGCTATATTATTAAATTATTAGTAATTAGGTAAGGATAATTTTCTTCTTTTTATTAGTATAGCCTTAGATTATTAGTCTTAACTTTTTATAGAGTTTATTAAATATTTTTTTTTTATTTTATTAATAATTTATAATTTAAAGACTTTAATTTTTTTATAATATTTTTTATTATAGGGAATAAATTTAAATATATCTCTTTTAATTAAACCTTTAATCTTTTTTCTTATTAATCTCTTAAATAGTCTTCCTAGTATAAAGATTATACTTTTCTTATATATTTAGATTATTAGGTCTAAATTGGATTTTTCTTTAGTAAAAAGGAATAACTTTTTATAATTAATTTTAGGTTTAAATTGCTTAGTAGTATATATTATAAAAGATAAAATAGGATTCTTTTAAGATTATCCTCTTCTTTATTTTTATATAGAAGGTACTTTATTAATTATAATAGGGTTCTTTCTTAGATAGCCTCTCCCTCTCTTTTGTACTATTAGAGGCTATAGAGGGATATTACTAATTTCCTCCTTAGGCATTTTTATAGCTTGCTTTATTAAGGGTAAAGCTATGCCTTTGTTTTTTAAGGACTAAGATTAGGGTTTATAATTAAAAGAATAAAAAGGTAGCTTTTTACTTTCTTTTTTTACTTTACTCTATATCTTAGGGTCTTTATAATATAGTTTAATTACTATTAAATAAAAATTCATAGGTCCTTTTATACCTTTAATTATATAGGTTTCTTTATTATTAGTAATAAGTATATATAGACTAGTTTAGCCTTCTTTCTCTTTTTAAATATATACTACTAACTTTAGTAAGAGATTAATAGTTACTAAAGTATTAAGACTATTATAAGTAGCTAAGGCCTTATTTACTCTCCTTTTATTATAAAGGCAGTATACTTCTACTATTGCCTTTTAAATAGCCTTTGCTTACTTTATTATTCCTAGTAAGAGGGATAATTTTTATATTATTTATAGATATACCCTAAATACTAGGAGGATTAGGATAAGATTATTAGGTCTAGCTATATTATTAATTGCCTTTACTATAGATTAAAGGGCCTTATTAATTCTAAGGGAAAGGTCTTTTTCTTAAATTATCTTATAAGCCCTATAAAGGGGTTTATAATATTATTTAATCTTACTAATTAAATTATAAGCTTTAATAGGTACTATATTAATAGAAATACTTATAATTCCTATCTCTTAGTATAACTCTCTTAATATATAATTTATTCTAATATTTATAATAATTTAGTTAGATAGTCCTTAGTAAATATTAATCTAATATAGCTTAAGACTTCTCTAAAAAATCTTTGCAAATTTATTAGAAAGAAAATAAACTATATTAAATATAATAGTTAAATTAATAATATAAAGAATAAGCCTACCTTCTAAGTAGAAAGTATTAGTAATAATATAATAATTAAAGTTATAATTATCCTAGATAATAAACTTAAAGTAAGTAGGCCACTTTATATAAAGCTAGTATTTTTTATATACTTTAGTAAGTTTTTTAATAGCTTTTTACTTAATTAGATAGCCTACTCTATTTAAAAGCTTATAAAGTCTTTCTATAGAGGGATAATTAAAATAATAGTATATTTATTATAGTTTAACCTTGGTAAAATTACTCTAGGCAAGTAATTCTTCTACCTTTAAAAGTATCTAAGGGTACTGTTGGATTTTAAAGGGAACGGATGAGTGATATTGCACTAGTGCTATCATAGGGGGTTAGGTTAGTGTATTTAATAATGCTTAATTCTCTATCTAATCTAGCTATTGCGAATTATATTGGTGGTTTCCCTAGGTTATAAGACCTAGTAGCTTGTTGCCTAAGGTAGCTAGTCTTGTGGTTAATGGGGTTATAATACTGCTATTTACAATATTGGTACTTTTTCTTTTGTGTGTTAAATAATGCACCTATATATAGCGTTTAAATATATCTAATAAGCGATAAAAAGGGAATATATATTGTTGCTGAATGTGTATACTTAAATAATATGAAGAGGAGTATATGTCTCTTTCTCTAGCTATGTTATATAGGCTTGACTATATATATTACCCTTTATTACTTGTATTTAACCTATCCTTTAATATAAATTATAGCTTTATTTATACTAATAAATTATTTTAATACCTTATTTAGGTTTACCTTAGTTATTATATTTATAGGGTTATTATTACTATTAATCTATTTAATCTTGTAAATTTTATGTCTCTTATATAATTAATATAAAGCTATAATATTAATTATTAAGTATTTCTCCTTTATTATACCTAATTTAATAAGGTACTTATAGAGTAAGTATAAGTCTATGCAAATGATTATTAGGATAGGCGGTATATTTATTTAGTTGGTGATTAGCTTAAGTATTATTCTAAGAGTATATCTAATATTAGTGCTTTAAACTATTTTATATAATTCTAAGGTAAGTGTGCTTTAGGTTATATACTAGCTCTTTATTAAGCTATATATAATAATATTGCCTTTTATTATAAATTTTATGTTATTTATCTTTTTATTGCTAATTATAATAATATAGCTAATTTATAAGCTAAGGTCTTTATTATTAGCAAATAATCTATTAATAAATATAAAAAGCTTTACTATTATAAGGTTAAGTGGGATATACTTGAGTTTTTAATCCTGGTTACTTATCTGCTATTTTAGTTATTTGTTTAGCTTTTTAATTTTTTTGTTGGATAGGTCTTAGTATTATATTATAATAGAAAGATTAAATAATACTTTTAGTTAGTATATTATTATAATATATATACCTTATGCTTATTACTTAATATATTTCTTTTTAGTAGTCTTTTCTTTTAGGTTAATTATTCTTAATCTTGATGCTTGTCCTTTTTGCTTGAGCTATAGTTGTGAGTTTTCTCTTAAGGTTAGTTTGTATCTATTAAAGAGAGGGTGGTGTGGTGCAGTGGTTAGCGCGCTGTGTTTTTTCACAGAGACCGGGGTTCAATTCCCCGCACCAGCCCCCAGCCCAGGGAAATAGGTAAAAAAGAACAAAGGGTTATTATAACTAGTCATTTTTCCCCACTGGGGTTTTTATAGGTAATAATTATAATTAAAATAATTGTGATATAAAGCTCTTATTGCTTCTTGTAAAATCTAACTAAATGCTAAATAAGAAA
>JAHVYB010000036.1:284923-318409 GCA_020623695.1 Calonectria henricotiae | reverse complement strand
AAAGAAACCTGGCATGGGTGGACAGCAGGTGGGGCGTCCTTTTTTAGGGAAAGTCCCCATCAAGGTCCACGATTGTGTTGTGGTACGGGGAGTACATTTCGGCTGGGATAGTATGGCGGGGGACCCTCTTTGTGTCTTGGTCCGTGCTAATAGGGTAGGCGGTCGTGGGAGCAGGGGGGGTATTTTTTGTTTGCCGCGGCCCCTGTTGGTGATTAGACCACCATTGCCTTTTTTTTTTCCCCCCCCCCCCCCCCCCCCCGGCATTAATTTTTCCTTATGGAAGAGATTTCTAGTTTCGCAACCCGGAAATGAGGCGGAGCGTAGTTCCTTGGGCGTGGACGAATGTCCTGGCGAATGAGGTGCACGAGACGTAGGACGTCGGTATATTCAAGGGGCAATTCGGCCGGTTTCTTGACATCACAGGTCAGAGGCCGCCAAGACTTTGGCTGGTGAATGGGTTAATTGGCTAATGGGTTAATTGGGTGTCATCAATGGCCCGACTAATGAGGGCGCGAGAGGCCGGGATGGCTGGAGCAGCGAGAGATAGAGTTGCAAAAGGACCTCGTTCCCGTGGCTTAATCATCACTCTTGTTTTTGTTTTTAGGCTCGAGTTTTAGACTAGATTCTGGGTCGTGCGCGCCCCTCCGGGCAGCCCAGGCACCTGCAGAATACGGCAAAGCTGCCGTGCTCGATGGATGATGGTGCGTGTGCCTGGCTTTTCGCCCCTCCCCCTCCCTCAATATCCCTTGCGGTCCGTTTTCCAGTAGTTTTTCAGCGGGAGGCATCAACCAGGGGGGAGGGGTTAGTGGCTGGGGTGGTCGGGTCGTTGAGTGGTCGAATCGCCGGCGGCGCATCGATAAACGTGCCAGGGCTCCGCGGATCGATAGGACGAGCGGTACAGGACGACCGGGGGAGGGGTTGGCGGGAAAAGAATGAGCTGCAGGTACAGCTTGACAGCGCGGCTTCGGTGTCGCAATTGGGTGAAGGATAGCTCGGAAGGCTGCTGGGCCTCGGGGATTGGTGCTGCGATGGGGATGGGGGCATCTGTTAGCTTCTGGGCGCATGAGACATACCGTGGCCGACAGGGGGCCCTTCCGAGAGCATGTCGTATCTTTTCCCTCCGCGAGCAAATGGATATGGAAAGATGCGAGCTGAAAGAAGAAGATGAAGAAGAAGGGATATGTATATATGTAGCATGTGCTGCACACGGGAGTGGTCCACGATGTACACTTGCATCTTGTTGGGCAGCTCAATCCACCCAGGGCCGAGCACTACCGTTGCAATCCCTCGTGTCTGTACAGCTGCATTCGTTCTTTTCCATCCCCAACAATAATGAGGTCGCTTGCCGTGTCGCTCCTCGGCGTCGCAGCCAGCGTCGTCTCTGCCGAGTCCATTGCCGAGATCAACGGCAACCAGTTCCTGTCGCCGTTCAACGGCCAGAGCGTCACTGACGTCACCGGCCTTGTCACGGCCAAGAGTAGCTCTGGCTTCTGGCTGCGCTCGACCAAGTCGGACAACAACAGCACCAACTCTGAGGGATTGTATGTGTACGGTAGCTCGGCCGTCTCAAAGGTGTCGGTGGGCGATGTTGTGACACTGGGTGGTTCCGTTAAGGAGTACAGGTAAGGCGCATTTAAGCTTAAATCCTAGGTTGACGTACGCGAAAAGCCACTAACAATCACCTCCACATAGGTCAAACGTCAATTACCTGTATCTCACTGAGCTCACCTCGCCTGCCAACATTGTCGTCAAGTCGTCGAACAACTCTGTTACGCCCCGTGTCATTGGCGTCGACACCCCGAGCCCTCCCACTAAGCAATTCTCGAGCCTGGACGACGGCGACATTTTCGGCGTCCCCAACAACCAGTTTCTCATCTCCTCCACCAACCCCAAGCTGCAGCCCTGTTCAAATGGCCTTGATTTCTGGGAGAGCCTTGTCGGCGAGCTTGTCACCATCAAGAGCGCATACGCCATCAGCCGCGCCAACCGGTATGGCGACACCTGGGTCCGTGGCGACTGGGAGGTTTCGGGACTCAATGGCCACGGTGGTCTGACCATGCTGGATCAGGGTATGAACGCGCTCCGTCTTTTGTGAATCCTACAAGATACTAACCAATTGCTCCAGATGCCAACCCTGAGGCCATCATCATCGGCTCTCCTGTCGACGGTTCCGACAACCCCACCGACACCAAGCTGGGTGATTACATTGGTGACATCACTGGCGTTGTCTACTACGCCTATGGTTTCTATCGCATCCTTCCCCTGACTTCCATCAAGGTTTCCAAGGCCGCCGATGCCGAGTACCCTGCCGCCAGCTTCACCAGCACCGGGACATGCAAGGGCCTCTCCATCGCCGACTACAACGCAGAGAACCTGAACCCTGAGTCGACACACCTGCCCCTTGTTGTAGACCAGATTGTCAACAAGCTTCACAACCCTGACTTCATCTTCCTCCAAGAGATCCAGGACAACTCGGGCGCTACCGACGACGGCGTTGTTTCCGCCAACCAGACACTGACCGCACTCGCCCAGGGAATCGAGGAGGCCGGCGGTCCTACTTATTCCTTCATCGATGTTGTTCCTGTGGACGGAGAGGACGGTGGACAGCCCGGAGGCAACATCCGTGTTGCCTACCTCTACCGCGCCGACCGAGTCGAGCTCGTCGATGTGAACCCCGGAACCGCTACCCAGGCTAACGAGGTCCTCGACGGACCTTCGCTCAAGTACAACCCCGGTGTCATTGACCCTACAAACTCAGCCTGGGACGCTAGCCGCAAGCCTCTCGTTGCCATGTGGAAGCCCGTCGACAGCGACACGCCCTTCTTCACGGTCAATGTGCACTTCAGCAGCAAGGGCGGCTCCACTTCTCTACACGGCGATGCCCGACCTCCCGTCAACAGCCCCATCGACAAGCGCACCCAGCAGGCCGAGATTACAGCATCCTTTATTGCCGAAATTCTGGCCAAGGACGCAAACGCCCACATTATCTCAGCGGGTGATTTTAACGAATTTGTTCAAGTGCAGCCCCTGCAGACCTTTTTGGAGAAGTCTGGTCTGACGGACCTCGAGTCGGTTGTCGACATTCCTGCTGTTGAAAGGTACACATACCTTTACGACAACAACTGCGAAGCACTGGATCACATGTTCATCAGCGACGCTCTGAAGGACGATGTCGAGTACGAGCATCTCCACCTCAACACGTGGCAGAACTACGACGACCAGGTCAGCGACCACGACCCCAGTGTCGCTCTCTTCAATCTCTGTTAAGTGCGGTAAATCGGCATCTTGTATTAGCATGGGCCAATTTGTGTATAAAATAGATCTTAGCTTGGAAATGACTTCATGTATAGATGTGTAAATGAAGTAAAATGTGATCTAAAATTACCAAAATGACTTAATATACACCAAATGGATAAAAATCTAACTATAGAAATGTTTATTATTGCGTCCCATCTACTAGGATTTCGTAGAGCGGTGAAGTATGAAGGAATCTTACTCCACTGCCCAAAATTGAGGCTTTATGATGTAGTTTAGACAGCAACGGATGAGACTTTCCACTTCTGACTAGCTAGTGTATCACCGTTGAGACAATTTAGATATTTCATGGATACAGTTAGGAGGCTCGTATATAATTTGAACTCGGCGAACTGAGTTCCAAAGTCAGAGGCTATTGTGTAATATAAATCTAGCGCTATTTGCCCATTAATGAAATGGGGATGAGTGATTGAAAAAATGAGGTGCGAGACTGTATTCCGAATTGAACCTAGTGGCTCTTATCTAAAATTGAGGCTGATGTCTGCTCACGGCTGAGCTGAGACTAGATGATGAATAATTTTTGTGGGTGTTTAACAAGCTGCGAGGCAGGGTTCGAGGCAGGGCACGATCGTTGCAGTGTCTTCTTATTAAACTTCTGATTCGGGAACCATCAGCCATTTCCAAAACAAAGCTGCTGGGAAGAGGACCTTTGAGACGACGCACTGCACTGCTGTGAGTAGCAGATGCATATGAACAAGCTGTTGGGACGGGGTCTGCGAATAAAAAGAGGGCAACTTCTCATGGCGATGTACGGGCACAGGCAACCGGCAGTCCCAAGGCATAGGCCAGTGAAGATTAAATACACTGCCGGGTGGATCTGCGCCATTAGTACGGAATATGATGCCGCCCAGGCATTTCTCGACGAAGAACATGGCCGTCCCGAATATGTGTCTCCCAACGACAGCAACGACTACACATTGGGCAAAATTGGAAAACACAATATTATCATGGCCGCCGTCTTGCAAGATCAGGTTACGATTTTGCTGCACACAATTGGGACTATTATGCTGGTAACACTCCGATTTCATCCCTGATCATTAATTTTCTAGAGTGTAAGGAAAAGGTGGAGGCGTCAAGCCAAGTATTATTCCACATACACCACTGGGAAAGGGGGTTTATATACAATTTAGGAATCACAGGTTTTCACCTGGCGGCATATTTTGGGGCTGAGCAGGCAGTTGAATATCTTATTGAGAAATGAGTTAAAATCCATGAGAAGAACACTTATGGCAAGACGCCTCTGTCTTTTGCCGCAGAGAATGGACACCGGGCCGTCGTCAAGTTCTTACTTGTTGATGAGGGTGTTGACCCTAACATTGATGATGACACATTTTGCGGCAGAGTACTGGTACAAGTCCATCGTTTAGCAATTGCTTGATGGGGGCGCTGACCCTAATCTTGAAGACGACACTGGCAAAGCACCTCCAACTCTTGCTGCAATGAACGGGCATGAGACAATCGTTATATAATCGCAATGGCCAAACATCGTGATTGCATACAGCACGGAACGAGCACGAGACCGTCACTAAACTGTTGCTTGACAAGCAGTGCCCAGGAGTGCCAAAGTCTCGCTAATAATGAAACTATCTAATCACTCTGATGTTAGGAATTACGTTGCATACACAGCGAGTTTGAACTACCCATAGATTGCCAAGCTTACTGTTGAGACCAGCTTTAGTTAACGTCTAACTTTAATAAGTTACTCTGTGAAATTCTAGTGTGTAATTATCTATCATGTCGACTGTGCATGATGATCAAAAGAGAGCCGAAGAGTAAACTTAATTAACCTCTCAAGAGTATAAAATTACTGAACACCATCCAAGGTAAATTCCCAACCCTAGCGCCGCCGAAGACTGCTACCTAGTCTATCAATTACTCCTCATCTTCATCCTCGTCGCCGTCTTCCTCTCCTTCTCCCCCCTCGTCACCCTCGCCTTCCTCATCATCATCAGCGTTGTCGTCATCAGGATCAGGCATGACGATACTATTCAAGAAAGTAATCTGCAGCCTAATCAACATCATACGCTCATGTATCATTCAATGGTACTCACGAATTTAGACATGGCTCGCAGAACCCCTGCAAGCTTCTCCTGACCGTCATCGCGAATGAACCAGTCATCCGGAATCTTTTTTTGCACAAAAAAGTTCTTTAGTCTAAGTAGCTCAATGTCCGGGTGGTCGCGTGGGTGGCCCTGTCAAATATTATTGTTAACTTGTGCATATCCATGTCATTCGGATCACGTACCGATGGGGCTTTGCTTAGTGCGCCATCCTTGTTTTCTGCGGCAAAGGCAAGCAGAGCGGCCTTTCCGTTTGCGTCCGCTTCTACTTTTGGAAGAAACACACGTTTAAAGTCTGGGTCGTTAAGGGCTCGCCGCCAACCCTTGGGTCGTTGGGCAATACTAGTGCGAAGGTTTTGGAGTTTATCCCATGCCGGGGACCAAATACCACCTCCAACGAAAGCCGAGCCTGGCTCACAGTGGACATAGTAGCATGCGTACGGCCCCTTGCGACCAGTACGAGACCAGCAGGCAGAGAAGTATGGCTATATGTGAAAAGTTATCAGCTTCGTTTCCCTTCGCCCATAGTTTATAGGTTCAGACCTTGTAAGG
Organism: Calonectria henricotiae; assembly: GCA_020623695.1. Lineage (NCBI taxonomy): Eukaryota > Fungi > Ascomycota > Sordariomycetes > Hypocreales > Nectriaceae > Calonectria > Calonectria henricotiae. The sequence continues at coordinate 312,482 of JAHVYB010000036.1, read as the reverse complement.
GGTCGGGTCTTTGCTGAAACGAGCATCGCGATAGATTCTGAATATGACGTCCTTGACAGGCAGCTCGGGAATAGTTTCGTCGACTTCAATGATGGTGTCTGTGGCGCTGAGGACGAATGATTCCCAGTCCTTGAGCGCACGTCTGTACTCGGGGTCATGTGCTGTAATTGATGAATTAGCGTTGGCGTATATAGCATTGGGTATCTTCCATGGACGCACACTTGAGCCACGGGCGACGGTTATTAGCCTTGAGCAGCTTCAAAAATTCAATCGTATTCGGGTGCAGCCTCGAGTCTTCGTACGAGATACCACCCTCGTCCAACAGCTTCGGCAACGGAATAAATGTCACTTTGGGCGGCGCATCTGAATCGTCCGAATCGCCAGCGTCGTCGTCGTCCTTGTCGTCGTTTTGTTTCGGGGGCTCGTCCTCATATGCATCATCAGAATCCTCTTTTACTTCATTCTTCTTCACTTCTTGTTTCTTCGGGGGTCTTCCGCGTCGCTTCTTTGTCGGTGGCTCAGCCTCCTCAACTTGCCCCTTATTGAGCTCATCGCTGCTGTCCTCAAAGTACTGGCTCTTGGTGGACGTGCGCCGAGAGCTCCGGCGGGGACCGGCATCGACCTCATCGGCGGCGCGTTTTCGAGGTGGCATGTTGTTAAAATCAAGAATCAATCGAGCTGCAAAAAATCCGATTTATTCGTGATGTAGATCAGGCAATCCTGTTGATAATTGCACAAATGTGGTGTCGTCATTATAGGTCCAGCTGGCGGTGGACCCGCGTCGCGTATGAAGCTGGACAAAGGATTCGCGCTGTCACGTGGGTAATTTGCTTAACAGCCCAGACTTTTACACACAAAAGAACTCCAAAATCAGGTCTCAAGACGGACGTGCATGGGAACGAAGGCAAGTCGCTTTATAATAATACGTCCAGCCTGTTCTTTCAACAGCCAGAACGTACCTAATTGGAAAAATGGGTCGAAATATGGAGGCAAGATCACTCGCACAGCTTCTGTGACGAATTTAAAGGATCAATTTATGCGCTCTACTTTACATTCCCAATGTAGGCAGACAAAAAACATGGCGCGACCTTATATCACCGCCAACCAAACACCTGAAAACGTGGAGCAATTATGTTTCTTTTCCCTTTTACAACCCAATGTCTATGCGTTTAAAGCTCATCGTGGTCACCGGCAGCATCCTCCTGCTCGCCACCAGCACCCTGGTACATCTTGGAGGTGATGGGGTAGGCGACGTTGGAAAGCTTCTCCTTCTGCTCCTCAAAGTCCTCAGTGGTGGCGTCAGCGCCGTTCTCCTCAAGCCACTCAGAGGTCTCCTTAACAGCCTCGAGGATCTAAAATAACTGTCAGCATATTGCGCGTACTTTGTGTTCATAGTTGGTAAACTCACACTCTCCTTGTCCTCCTCGTCAATCTTGCCACCAAGACCCTCCTCGTCGTTGACCTGGTTCTTCAGGCTGAAAGCGTAGTTCTCAAGACCGTTTCGGGCCTCAATACGCTCACGAGTAGCCTTGTCCTCCTCGGCGTACTTCTCAGCCTCGGCAACCATGCGGTCAATCTCCTCTTGTGTGAGACGGCCCTTGTCATTGGTGATGGTGATGGACTCCTGCTTGCCAGTGCCCTTGTCGTGGGCAGAGACCTTGAGGATACCGTTGGCGTCAAGCTCGAAAGAAACCTCGATCTGGGGAACGCCACGGGGAGCGGGGGGGATGCCAGTGAGCTCGAACTTGCCGAGGAGATTGTTGTCCTTGGTAAGAGATCGCTCACCCTCGTAGACCTGGATGAGGACAACGGGCTGGTTATCAGCGGCGGTAGAGAAGATCTGGCTCTTGCGGGTGGGAATGGGGGTGTTGCGTGGGATGAGCTTGGTCATGACACCTCCAGTGGTCTCAATACCGAGGGTCAGGGGGTTGACGTCCAGAAGGACAACGCCACCAGTACCCTCCTCACCGGAAAGAACACCAGCCTGAACGGCAGCACCGAAAGCGACAGCCTCATCAGGGTTGATACCCTTGGAAGCCTTCTTACCACCGAAATACTCCTCGATCAAGGCCTGGACCTTGGGGATACGGGTAGAACCGCCGACAAGGACGATATCATCGATCTCGGACTTCTTGACGTTGGCGTCCTTGATAACCTGCTCAACAGGCTTGATGGTCTTCTTGAAGAGGTCAATGTTAAGCTCCTCGAACTTGGCGCGGGTAAGAGTCTCGGAGAAGTCGTTGCCCTCGAAGAAAGCCTCGATCTCAATGCGGGTGCTCATCTGAGAAGAAAGAGTTCGCTTGGCCTTCTCGGCCTCACGCTTGAGCTTACCCATGGCCTTAAGGTCCTTGGTAACATCGACGTTGTTCTTCTTGTTGTAGGACTTGGCGAAGTAGTTGATGACACGCTGGTCGAAATCCTCACCACCAAGGTGGGTGTCACCAGCGGTAGCCAGAACCTCGAAAACACCATCGTCGATAGAGAGAAGGGAGACATCGAAAGTACCACCACCAAGATCGTAGACAATGATCTGTCGCTCGCCGTCGGTCTTGTCTAGGCCGTAAGCGATAGCAGCGGCAGTGGGCTCGTTGACGATTCGGAGAACGTTGAGACCGGCAATGACACCGGCGTCCTTGGTGGCCTGTCTCTGGTTGTCCTGTTACGGTGTTAGCAAGGGTGAAGGCAGTCCTGGCAGTGTTTTTGGTAAACTTACGTTGAAGTAGGCGGGGACAGTGACGACAGCGTGGGTAACCTTCTTACCAAGGTAAGACTCGGCAACCTGCTTCATCTTGCCAAGAATCATGGCAGAGATCTCCTCAGGGGTGAACTGCTTCTTCTCACCATCGACCTTGACCTGGACAATGGGCTTGTCATCCTTGGCGATGACCTTGTAGGGGAAGTGCTTCAAGTCGTTCTGGACGTCCTTCTCAGAGAACTTGCGACCGATCAGACGCCTGTCAGGTTGTAAGCAATTGTTTCGAGCAGAGAGAGCAATTGGGTAGTTTATGGGGTCACATACTTAACATCGAAGATGGTGTTGGTGGGGTTGGAGGCGGCTTGGTTCTTGGCGGAGTCACCAACCAGACGCTCCTCCTCGGTGAAGGCGACGTATGAGGGAGTAATTCGGTTACCCTGATCATTGACAAGAATTTCGACCTTGCCATTCTGCATCACACCGACACAGCTGTAAGTAGTACCCAAATCCTAGACAATTGTTAGAACAACAAGTTGCGACAAAAAAAATGTTGGAAATCAACCCCGCCGCTAGGGCGAAGGCCAGTGTAAACGTACAATACCGATAACAGTTCCGTAGTTGTCGACATCAGAGTCAGCCTGGGCCGTCTGGACGAAGGCTAGGGGAGAGAATAGGAGGGCGATCCAACAAAGGAGTCCCAGGCCTAGGGCCATTGAGCTCCTTGAACGAGCCATGGCGAGAGCCTGTGTGTGTTTATTGTAGATTGTTTGGGAATCAAGCTACACGGTCGTTTATAAAAAAAAACCAGAAAAGAAAAATCAATTTGCTCCAACGCAGTGAGGGCTCGTAAATCCTCAATCTGGCGTATACACTCGAGAGTGGGAGGGGTATCGTGATTGTGGGAAAGAATGAAGTTTGTTCAGAGTAAGAAATCCGGGAGCTTATGAATGCGCCTCTTCCAAAAAAGTCGAGGTGTCCAGATTGCACAAGAGGCCAGATTTCACATCACCCGCCACACCACACCCCTTGCCTGCGCCCCACGTGACAGGGGTACAGGCTCCAATGGTGCAGTGGGGCACACTGTGCGGCAGCCCTACCGCAGGCGCCCTGGGCCATGTCCCGTGCTAGCTGAGCCGCCGAGGCCACTGTGATACGCCAACCCCAGAACTCGTCACAGTGTCTCAAGCTGACCGACCAGATGGCAGTTCTGAAGCCTCGAAACGCTTAAGCAGACGGCGTCTCGCCTCAGCAGTTCGTACCTGCGGACAAATGGAGAAAGATGTGTTTAGGTAGGTACATGTCCATACATAGGAGGTCGTCTCAGCCGCAGGCCGCAGCTGCACCAGGCACACGCCGAGAATCAGTTGTTGGCCACGGCTTTTGCGTTTGTCCCCACGTGTGGCTGACTCTATTTCCATTATCTGTCAGGGACCTTGGCGCTTTGTCCACTGGTGCTACCAGAAGCATCTCTGGACAGGTCTCCGTCAACCATGGGGCAAACGGCAGCGCCAAGTGAGTCATTCACAGGCGTCTACCTCGCTCGAGAATGGATAATGGCAAAGTCTACGACGAAAAGAAGTAAACTCGCCGGCGTGGCGGACCCATTCCGGGGGCAAACCGTCCACCAGCCGCCTTGCCCGCTGCAAAGTGGCCTCTTCAACAACGTCGCCGGTTCGAGAATATTCCCAACCAGGCAGTGGGGCTCTCGGAGACACGCTACCGATGGCTCTGGCGCTCCGCCGGCACAGAACAGGATCTGTTACCTGTCCTTTAATATCGGCCGCCTCGAATCCCACCCATGATAGTCCTTCCTTGGATGGAACCAACCAGCCTCTGACTGTGCCACTGTTCCCGCATGTTCCCCGCGCTTCTGAGAGGTCGTCCATGATATAGTCGCTAACGTGGCCACTAAATCGTGTTGCGCGCGCTCTGACCTTTTGGCGATCAACCCTTGGCCGCATTATTCAGTTGACCACCCTGAGCCCTGAGAACACCCTGAGAAGGGCGCTAAGTTAATCTGGACCTTGTAATCAACAGTAAACCAACAGTCAAGTTTCGCCTTCCCCCCACATCTGTACACGTTACACTCGCTTCATTTACCCTACCTGTCACAAATCGGAGATGTGTGATAGCCACGGTGGGAATTACATAGTGTGAGTCAATGATTGTGATTTTAAATCAGAGTCGCAAATCTCGCGCACTGTACGCGTCTAATACGTAATATGCTTTTGCGGAAGGATGTCGACACCTGGCTCTACTTGGGAACAGGTAATCCGATTCGAGATAGTTTACGCATGGCGGGCCATCGGGCTGTAAGACCCTGTCGCATCGCTCACCCTGGTTCACATTTCCACCATTAGGATATGTTGCCTAAGTCAAAACGTATTGCATCACACGCCCATTTCCCCGTGACAGCTCTGTCATCCTTGCAAAGGACAGATAGTGTAGTGATGGCTCCGGTAATTAAGGAATGTTCTGGCTTTGCATGATCCGGATTATCGCCATGTGTCCTTATGCGCATCTCCTTTCAACGAGTCAACGAGCCACGTTGGTTTCCTAGACCCTCCACCCCCGTCACATTTTATATAGTCCTCTGCATTATCCATTTTTCGAACAATTGTTGGCCAGGTTTGTTATAGACCATGTCTATCCACAAAAAGACTTTCAGCACAACTCTAGTTTCAGACAAAGTCCGAAGACCAAGGCTGTTCGGAGCCATTCCTGTTCAAAGTTGTCAAAGATGGACAGTGCATTGACATGTAGCGCCCACAAAAGAAACCTGGCAAGGTCTGGGTCTGAAGAGTGGTGCTGTGCCAGGAGCGCAGTCTTTAGTCCATCCGCCAGGGCTCGTAGGTGAGGCCCCATGCCGCCAAGTTGGAGCAGAATGCTTTTCATATAGGCAAGCAAGCAGAGCCTCATCAACTCTGGGAGTGATGTGGGGTCGAATTGCAACGAGACAAGTCGAAACGGCACTGACGAGCTCATTGCTGAAAACAATTCATGTGGCATCCTCACATCCGTCTTCGTCGTTTCATTTGCGGCTTTGGTGAAAACTTTGAGATCAGCCCAAATGTTTCGCAGTCGCGGATCAGGTCGCGAACGGGTCATGTTCAATTCTGGCAACTTGGCCACATCAACACCTTGCGCAATCCGGGGGCTCCATGATATTTTTCCTGGCATGAATCTCATCTTCATGCCTCTCGCCAGGGCAATACCAAAGTCAATTCTGCAAGGTGTCGATTCCTCGATCAACGAAGTTCTACCAACCAGCTGCCTTTGGGTGCATATCTTACCTTTCTGCCTTGTGCTCTATCAAGCTCCCAGCCTCGAATGCTTTCGTTCCCCCGCGTAGCTCTATCATCCCACACAGCCCTTCCATATGTTTCTCGACTGTTTCGAAGCCTCCAAGTATCGCCGCGGCTGTCGCCAGTGATATTACTACAATCATGGTAGAATTCGCTGTCGTCTCATTTTTATTGGCCAAGCTCCCTTGGGGATGATGAAGTGTTTTGGCCAAGTGAAACTGTGCTATATTGCTATATGGAAGCCCGAGCGATAAATCGCCAAAGGCCTGCGTTGTAAACAACAATGAATGTAGCAGAGCCGGATTCTAGGGGAAATTAAAGTAGCAAAACATGTCGCTTCTTGAACCATCAACTAATAGAACTTATATCGTATAGGTAGACGGTTTTACAACGGTGAAAGCTAGGGTATGTTGTCGGAAAGAGTACGTTTAACAAAGTGTTGTATTATGCATTCCTTGATAGAGAAGCCTGAACATGTATGGCTTCATGTCATCCACATGGTTAAAAAGGGAGAGTTCGGAAGACCTATTGGGGTGGATCGGGGTTCCGTTCTTCCTTTTCAACCCGTATTTCTTCCTCTTGATAAGTCTGGTTAGACTGCCGAGTTTCAACCTCAGCCGTCGTGGCCCCAGAACCTTGGGCTAGCTGCTTGGCAAGTCTAGCCTTGCGCGTATTTTTGCCTCGCATGACATGGCTGCGAATAAACTTGCGAGTCTCTGCATCGGGCTTTGCCTTGGTCGTGTTTATGATAAAGAATCCAGATGCCTGCTCTGCTGCCGAATCAGCTCACTGCTGGGCCCCGTAAGACCCATGAACTCACTGCTGGTAGAAGATGAATGGTGAGCCATGAGCTAATCATTACCAATAAGACCGCTGCAGGTATGTCTTATTACTGTTCCATCACACTAGATGAGGAAAACGTTCGTGTGCAGTGTAGATGTCTAGACAGTCGCTACTCAGGATCGCTGAGTTCGAGGAACTATGCATATGATGTGTGACTAGTCTGTTGACCATCCATAAGCTCCTGCGGCCAAGATCCGATTGAATTCCTTTTTCGGTATAGCGCCATCGGTTAGCATCATGGGAGCATGAGATTCTGGTTTGCCTACATCCGCGTATGAATCCTGGCATGACAAAATGTCTCGACCTCTACCCCAAGTACGGGCAGTAATTCATTCAAACCTGCATTAAATGACGTGTTTCTCGGGATTTGGTTTCTTCCGATCAGGATTTAGGCACAAATACTGCAGCGATAATTTTCATGTATTCATGTGATGAGACTGTCAACACCAGTCTATTGGTCCCTTTTGGGTATGTGTGAGATGGTGGATGAAGTCAAATTGTTGACCACGCTGCGCCATCCTGGCCTAAATTGAACCAATTGCAAGGTGGTCGTTGTGTTATATTTTCGGCAAGCCTTCTCTCGCGGCTTTGGAATAAGCTATTAAAACCAATAATGGGCCTTCCTGTAATTCTCTGCAACTCACTCATAACATTTAATCAAGCATCTTGTACACCACTGATTAAAACAAATTCCTTCAGATCAAATTTACATCACCATGATTTTTGGTCACACATCAATTAAATTTAATTCTGACAAGGATATCCCCCCGCTGACTGGCAAGATCGTTCTGGTGACAGGGGGGAATGCGCTGCCAAGACAGTCCTGTCAGAATCTGACCGACTGGACATCCTCATGCTCAATGCTGGAACCATGGCAGTTCCCCCAGGTCTTACAAAAGAGGGCTACGAAGTCCAGTTTGGAACCAATCACAAGGGACATGCCCTTTTGGCCAAGCTATTGCTCCCTCTTTTAGAGAAACCGGCCTCCAATGCGGTAAGAGGAGACGTGCGTATAGTTTCCCTGACATCCTATGGCCACACCATGGTCTCGAAGGGCGGCTTTCGGTTTGAAACGTTCATGACAGCCGCAGAGGAGCTGGGAGCATATGGGCGGTATTACTAAAGCAAGCTCGCCAACGTGCTATGGGTAAGACAGCTGGCCAAGTTGTATCCTCAATTCACAGTGGCTGCCATTCACCCTGGTGTACAAACGCGGTTGATGGATGGAGCGACAGAAACACCAACCCTGATAAAAGCTCTGACCAAGGTTGTATACAAGTTACTAGCGACTGTTAAGCAAGGGGTAAAAAATCAGCTCTGGGCGGCAGTGTCGAATGACGTGAAGAGTGACGAATACTATGAGCCAGTAGGGATTGGAGGGTTGACAAGTGATAATGGCACGGATGATGAATTGGCCAAGATATTGTGGGATTGGACGCATAACTAATTTGAAGGAGTCTGCATCTAACTTCGCATGCTCAGTTGCTGCTTTCTGGTAATCGGTGATGGTATTTTTACGACTTGAGTTTGAACACGCATTGTCTTCTGTAGAAATTTAAAATGCCTTCTACGCGCTGACCGTCGCATTGTGATTAAAAAATTATTCAGAAAAGCACATGACAAGTTATCAACACAAATTTAAGGCCGGTACTTCTCTTGGTATTAATATCTATATCCAACTTATTCTAAGAGACCTGCAGCAATAGTCTCTCCTCCGCTTCTAATCACAACTCTTTGGCCTCGTTCCAGAGGTACCTTTGTCGCCAACTTCACCACCACACGTGCGACACCACCTGGCTGCACAATTCTAGGCTTTCTCTTGATGACCGTGCCGCTGGCTTTATCCAGGGTTGCGGTTATGGACTGGATCTGGCCCGCCGCATGCAGCCGTCCTCGGTGAAGATCTACAGGCATGGGCATCAAATGCGAAAAGGCCATGGCCTTCAGAATCAAAGTGTCGCTGCAGTCGATTGGCTGCGATTTGGGGCAGAGCATGTCTCCAACACGGATATGGATGGGATCAATGTTGCTCAGAGCGATGCTTACACTCTGTCCGGCGACTGCCCAATCCTGTAAATCGGAGTCGACCATAATCGACTTAATATATGCTTCTTCACCACTGGGCTGAACTAATACGAGATCGCCAATCTGGATTGACCCTGAATCGATTCGACCGGCGATTGTTGTGGTACCTAGTTGTGATCTGAAGACCTCGGAGATGGCCAGTCGGAATGGTTTCTTGAGTGCCCTTGCCGATGATGGTTCTGATTCTTCCAGCGCCTCAATCAAGGTAGGTCCCGTGTACCACGAAGCCGCCTCGTTCTCTGTTCGCTTAACGAGATTGTCTCCATTGAGGCCGGAAATGGGGACAAAGGCAACGTTTTTGTTCCGGAAACCAAGGCCAGTTAAGAAGCCACCAATGTACTCTGTAATCTCATCAAAACGTTCTTGCTTCCACCCAATAGCGTCCAGTTTGTTCACACCGATTATCAGTCGCTGAACTCCCAAGCTTCGAAGGAGCAAAATGTGTTCCCTTGTTTGACCCTTGAGTCCCTTTTCATAAGCTCCAGTGTCAGCATCAATTACAACAATTGCAACATCAGCCTGACTGGCGCCGGCAATCATATTCGGAACAAAATCTCGATGTCCTGGTGCATCTAGAATCGTAAAGCTTGTTTTGTCGGTTTCGAAATAATTTGTGGCGATATCAATGGTGACACCGCGTTCTCTTTCCTCACTTCTCTGGTCCATGACCCAGGCCAGGGCGAACGATTGCTTTCCCGATTTCTCGGCTTGCTTACGATATCGATCAATTGTGTGCTTCTCAATATATTTCAATTCCAAGAGCAGCCGACCCATAAGAGTGCTCTTGCCAGCGTCGACATGTCCTGAGAAAATTAGCACTACGGAATAACGATACCGAGCTTATGTACTTACCGACAACAACAAAACTGATGCTTCGCTTGTTGGAGCTGTTCTCAAACTCTTTGACAACGTCAAGGCCCTTGCTTTTTGGCGGAGGTGCATCATTGACCTGGAGTGAAGATAGTTCGTCGGTGACTTCTCCCTCTTTTGGCGCAGTCTTATCCTTTTGCGTCTTTTTCGTTGCCTTAGGAGCTGCTATGGTCTTCTTCCCCGCTGGAAAGGAATTAGAATTAGTCCATCATTTCGTCCTTGCAAAACTCGAACCTTTCGCCTGAGCCGCAAGCACAACGTCATCTGGGCTTGGCTTGGTAAAGGCATCGGCAAGAAAGGAGGATGAAGATGTGTACGGCATTTCATAAACATCGGGCCTGCTGGATCTGGGAGTCTCTGGAGCAGAGCCAAAAAGCGTCCGAGCGAACGCAGAGGGAGGAGCCGCCTGAGATGGAGCCAAGACAACATCAGGGATTTTGGAGGGGCCTCCAAAGATATCGGTATGTCCAACTTCTTGCGTTTCTCCCAAGCTGCCAGATTCAGATTCATTTTGGTCTTTTGGCTGTGGCGTAGATTGACTAGCGGATGTCGACGGTTGAGAATGGGCTGATGAGGCAAGCCCAGTGGATTTATCCTTTTTGGGAAATCCAATGACAGGCTTTTGGCTTTCATTTTGTACAGCATCATCAAGGGAGAGCTTTGCGATACCGGCCTCTGCCTGAGAGGGTTTGCCCTGTCCCTTTTTTTCCTCATTCTTTTTCTTTCTTGCCGCTGCTAGCGCCTGGAGTTTCGACATTTTGGGCGGTCCTTCGCCGCCGCCTAGTAGCCCTCCTCGAGGACGAACGGGCTCAATGAAGACGGTCTGACGATCCTTTGGCACGTTCAACCATGGCATGTCGTGGAAAAACCAAGAGTGGGAGACTCGAGCTCTCTGGACAGCCGGAAAATGCGAAGTAGATGGCATAAGACCCATGGAGCCACCCAAGCTATCTGCAGGCGCCTGATGCTCATGATCTGCTCCATTTCCTCCCCCGAAAGAGGGCTCTGAGGTCTCAAAAAACACTGAGCTGCACGTACCTTCTGGTGCCTTCTTTGGGGCCGGCTTTGGTGGCGGCGCAATATAGGTCTTTGCTAGATATGTGACAGATTTGTCGACATCGTAGTAATAGTGCCATAGAGCCTCCTGGATCTGCTCTGTAGTAACTTTGTTGGCCTCAGTGCCGAGTGCCCTGCGGACCTCGGCGGTTCCACGGGCCATTGCTTCTCTGTCCTCTGGGCTCAGCTCATCTTCCTCATCTTCGTAACCGTCGCCGTCAAATTCGGAGACAAGCTCGTCAGGATTGAAGGAGTGAACAATACGATGCCGCGACATGTTGAGGAATTCTAGCTATGGACAGAAAAGGACTGGTTGTTTTGAAAAGTCGAGTGATGCTTCGCAAGGTCACAGGTGATGGTAGGATGGTTCCAAAAAAACAAAACCAGAATATGACTAGGGTATCTTGGACTGAGAAGAGATTGTCAAATTGTCGCAGTGTGTTGGAAAAAGAGAAAGCGTAGCGTCCGATATGCAAGGAAACCTTGAAGAGTTACGATATGTTGTCTCGGTCGGGTGAAGGAAGATGTTGCGCGAGATGGGCCCTAGAGGTCAGCGTCGACAATAACATGCACCGACGTAGTCATGGCGGGGCAGCATCGGATTTGGGCAGTTGTGGCGGGGTTGAATGATGTAGTCACGTCGGGTCGTGGGCTGGCCAAATTCCAAAATTTCACCGCTCCTTGCGCAGCTTCTACACGCTAATCCAGATATGGCAAGACTATGTGTGTGGAAATGCCCAGATATGGAGCAAGCCAGGTGCATTTTATCCCCGCCAGCGGTGCATGTTTTTGAGCAACGCCCCTGAGTAGCCGGACTTTTCGTTTCACCGCTACCCGGCTCGGTGTGGTGGGTGGTGCAAGGCAACCCCAAATCCTCAAAAAATTCGGGCTAGATATAGAAGTCCCTGGAAGCTCCAGTCTGCCACCGTATTTCTGGGGGCCTTTTTTGTTTTTTTGCCGTAATCGCCCCGTTTCTTGCGAATACAGCTCCCCCGGTGGACGAAAGTTGTCAACATGGCGTTGAGTAAGTATCCCACAAATATCTTTGTGGAGGGGCTGAAGCTAACGAGGGGACAGACCTAGATGTGTCGAATGGTACGGCCCGCCGATTGTGAAGACGACGACGCCCATAGTTCCCCAGCTAACCATGCATATACAGCGGCGGTGATGAAGGATGAGCAAGGCCGACCTTTCATCGTCGTGAGAGAGTACGTTGCCCTCTATGCCGTTTCAAGCTCCACCTAACAATTCACAGTCAGGGGAAGAAGAAGCGCCAGTTCGGCAACGAAGCTGTCAAGTCCCATATCCTTGCCGCCCGCACCGTCGCCAACATTGTCAAGAGCTCTCTTGGACCCCGAGGCCTCGACAAGATTCTCATCTCCCCCGATGGAGACATCACCGTGACCAACGATGGCGCTACGATTCTACAGCAGATGGAGATTACAAACCATGTTGCCAAGCTATTAGTTGAGCTTTCCAAGTCGCAGGATGATGAGATCGGTGACGGCACCACTGGTGTTGTTGTCCTCGCTGGTGCTCTTCTCGAGCAGGCCGCCGACCTCATCGATAAGGGCATTCACCCTATCCGTATCGCCGATGGTTACGACCAGGCTTGCGACATTGCTGTTGCGGAGCTCGACAAGATCTCCGACACCGTCGAATTCTCCAAGACGGAGACCTCCAACCTCGTCAAGGTTGCACGAACTAGCTTGGGAAGCAAGATTGTTTCCAAGTCCCACGACCAGTTTGCCAACATTGCCGTCGATGCCGTTCTCTCCGTTGCTGACCTCGAGCGAAAAGATGTCGATTTCGAGCTGATCAAGGTGGATGGAAAGGTTGGAGGTGCTCTCGAGGACTCCCTTCTTGTCAAGGGTGTCATCATCGATAAGGACTTCTCCCACACTCAGATGCCCTCCGAAGTGCGGGACGCCAAGATTGCTATTTTGACGTGCGCCTTCGAGCCTCCCAAGCCTAAGACTAAACACAAGCTTGACATTACCAGCGTCGAGGAGTTCAAGAAGCTGCAAAACTACGAGAAGGATAAGTTCACCGAGATGATCCAGCAGATCAAGGATACCGGTGCCAACTTGGCCATCTGCCAGTGGGGTTTCGATGATGAAGCCAATCACCTTCTGCTCCAGAACCAGCTCCCCGCTGTCCGTTGGGTCGGTGGTCCCGAGATTGAGTTGATTGCTATTGCCACAAACGGCCGGATCGTGCCTCGATTTGAGGATCTTAGCGCAGAGAAGCTTGGCAAAGCTGGTATCGTGCGAGAGATGACCTTCGGTACTACGAGGGAGAAGATGCTGGTCATTGAGGAGTGTGCGAATACTCGAGCCGTGACCGTCTTTGTTCGTGGCAGCAACAAGATGGTAAGTGATTGATTGATTAATGGCTCCTCAAGTCGAGAATAAGAAGCTAACTTGAACTCAGATCATCGACGAGGCCAAGCGATCCCTCCACGACGCCCTATGTGTCGTCCGAAACCTTGTGCGAGACAACCGAGTCGTCTATGGTGGTGGTGCTGCTGAGATTGCTTGCTCTCTGGCCGTTGAGGACGCCGCCGTCAAGACTCCCGGTCTCGAGCAGTACGCTATGCGAGCCTTCTCCGAGGCTCTGGACACCGTTCCTATGACTCTGGCTGAGAACAGCGGTCTGAACTCCATTGCTACACTTGCAGAGATCAAGAGTCAGCAGGTCAAGGCCGGCGCCGAGGGCCGTGGCAAGCTTGGTGTGGATTGTATGGGACGGGGCAGCAATGACATGAAGGACGCCTTCGTCATTGACCCCTTGATTGGCAAGAAGCAGCAATTGCAGCTGGCCACACAACTATGCCGCATGGTTCTGAAAGTCAACAACGTGATCGTATCAGGAGCTGATGACAATGATTTTTAATTGGGATCGAGAGTGGGATTAGGTCAAAAGCATTTATGATGAATAGACGAGTTCCTATATTGCCTCCCAAGCGTGTGCATCCTGGCCTGTGATTATAATGACAATGTTCACTCTTAGTTGATGATGGTCTACACATAAGAAAATTTATTTACTTCGTTGTGATGTCTTGACAATGCTTCTCACTCAATCGTGTCGGGCTGACCTTAGCCCGAGATGCAAGGATCAGCCACTTGAGGTGTGGTGTGGCTAGGTAGCCTCACTAGGTGCTGACACGAAGATTACGGCCAGCCAAGGCACAGTTGAGTGGATCATCTTCTCGTTACAAACACCTTACTCTGTTGTTATGAGTATTCAAATATAAGTGAAAATTCCCCGCAGCTACTTCCCGCAATTAATCTTTGATCGTCCGCCACCTCAAACACATCCTCATGGACTGTTCGACTTCTGTGTCATCGGCAGCTTCCTGCAGGCAGTCAATGATCATGCTGCCTGCCACCAAGCGCCGACCCATTCCCCGAAAGGGTCACACCAAATCTCGAACCGGCTGTATTGTTTGCAAGAAGCGCAAGGTCAAGTGCGATGAGGTCAATCCCAAGTGCGGTCCATGCCAAAGACTGGGCCTTGATTGCGAGTTCCAGCAGAGACAGTACATCGGTTCATCGGCATCCCCAAAGAGTCTCTCTAATTCATTACGGTCGACTCCTACCATGTTTGATGTGGATGATCTCAACTTCTTCCGCCACTTTATGTTTGAAGCATATCCGCCATTGCCAATTGACGGCTTTCTTGCCTGGCAAGATGCCTCGCGACTCTCTCATGAAGTAAGCCCCAATTTACCAAGTTACACTGGATAACTAACAGGTCACATATAGTATGGATTCTTGCTTCATGCCATGCTAGGTCTTGGTGCGTCTCATCTTAGTTTATTATCGCCTGCTGGCTATGAGAATGCCGCATTAAAACATCGAGTGATTGCTATAAAATCTTTGAACGAGCACATCGCGAAACCTGATCTCTCAAAACCAGAGGCCGATGCGGCTTTTGGTGCCATGCTGGCCTTGACTTTTCAATCCGCCTACATGGCCGATGGTTTAGTAGACTTTTTTACAATGATTCGAGGATGTGAGAGATGCGTATTCTGGGCTTGAAAGGAAGAAACTAATAAATGGGACAGGCTTCCTTGTTGGCACTCATTCCATACCAGATATGGAAAATTCTATTTTCAAAGCTTTTGCGCGAGACACTTACGTCACAAAAGTCCAAGAACTCATGCGCGACAATTCTACTGACCGCCATCTGGATAGCGTCATCGCCAAAGGATTTTATCGTAGTACAAAACAGTTAGGCTCCCTCTGTACAAGTGTTCCAGAGGTGCAATATCTGGCACATATGCAAAGAATAGCTAAATTAGCAGTCACAGATCCCACTGAGAGTACGTACTTCTCTTCTGTCTCATGGACTGGGCTGACCTCTCCAAGGCTATCGCGAACTCTCTTTCTTCTACGATGGGCTAGGGGACCTCTCTCCTGAGGACTTCTCGTCTTTCATAAACCCAGAAAACTCAGCGTCTCAGCTCGTCATCATGCACATGCTTGTATTAGATTATGTCTTGAGCCGGAAAACGGTTGTTGAGTGCCCATTCACGGCTGGCGAGAGACCACTAGTCAGCAAAGGAAATGACTGTCGAACTGGAATGTCCAGGCTTTGGATTGAGCAAATGGCAGAACGGCTCCCCCGAAATTATCGCATCTATGCAGAGTGGCCAATTCGCTTTGTGCGTGGTTTGAGCTACTCTTTTGAGAATGGGGATGAAGTGTGGAAGCCATTCTTTCTCAGTAACGGTCAGGCAACACTGGAACCCGACCAGGACGCCGCTGCAGTTGTTGAAGGGTAAGGTTTATAATCAAGCACGGTTTTACATCTACATTCTAACCTAAACCGAACAGAATCCCTCCGACATCTCCATCTGATTTCTTCGACCAACCCCTCGCCCTCTAGATTTCATCCGGCACGCATAATGGAAATCGGGATAGTGCGCCAAGAAAACATAGAACTGAGCCGACATTGGTCACACATTGACTGCTCTTGAAATATCAATTACATCGCCTGAATCGACCGTCTTATGGCGCCCCCAATTCTTTCCTAGGTAGCGACTTGGGTGATAAATGCAGAATATGCCGATAGCTCCGACCATTGGCAAAGCCTCAAAGATCCAAAAGAGCCACTCAGTACGGAAGGCATATCCATTCATGCCCTCAGCAAACTCGCAAACGCGATAGATACATCGAACCTACTGAATTTAACATTTGAAATCTCTAGTATAAACAGAAACTTACCATGATTAAGGCACTTGAGATGTAGACGGAGCGGACAACCACCCTCCAATCTCTAGGCGCACTGTCCGCCTCTGCTCGGTTACCAAGAACATGGAATTTCCGAAATACACAGAGGAAGAAGCAGAATGCGATGAGCTGGAATACCAAGCCTCCGATCAAGACATTTCGGCCTATCTTCTCACCATCACCTTTCCAATCATCGGCGCTCGCAATGCTGGAGCCACTGCCTTGAACGAGAAAGGCAATGATATCGCAAATAACAAAGATTGGCGTAAGTCTTCGCCCAGGGATCTTGAGAATGCGATGTTTTGAAGAAGGCAAAACAGCAACAATGAGAAGGCTTATTAAGAGGTAGTTTCCTGCTGCAATGAAGACTGGTGCGAGTACAGTAAAGGTCAGTGTCATGACAAAAGGGGTCTGCCTCTTGTTAGATTTAGTAAGGGATAAATGCCGGAAGGGACACACCAGTTCATTTTTGTTCTTGGCTGAATATGTTCGGAGAATGTAGGCTGCAACTTCAATCGCAGCACCGATTGGAACCACAAGGAAGTACCAAGTACGATATTTGATAACAGTCGAGTAAAATATGTCCAGGAAGATGATCCCATAGACTACGGTACCGATAATAGCAAGGGCAAGGGATGGACTATACATCCAGACAGAGTCGGATTCGGCCATTTTGGCAGCAAGGAGAATGAAAGATCAAGAGCTGTTGTTGATACGGGTTTAATTGCTTTAGTTGTCTCAAAATCACCAGACTCTATACTGCTTATATAAAAAATCTAACAACACAAGGCCAAGCATTTCATCGGATTGAACCCGACAACCACGTATATTCCATCTGAAGCTATTCGCAGGACATACACTTGTAACGGGGCTGAATCTAAACCATCACAGTTTATTGGCGGCAGCCGGTGGGAGACTGGCCGGATCTTACAGCGGATCCTTGCGCGTCCCGTCAGTCTGAAAGCGATGAATGCGAGGGGCCAATCAGCACAGTCAGTCCAGTGGAGTTGGGCTTAAAAGGCGACCAACATGGCGTTTTAAGCTTGTCTGCGATTAGCAAAATCCGAGATTCAAGCAGATTGAGTCAAGAAGGTGTTTTTTTCTTCTTCTTGGCTGGGATTGAACGCAGAGCACAAGGTCAAGGGTGGAGGGAGGAGACTGGTGTTGGAGCTACAGCGGGTGTCATGACATGACGTCCTTGATCTCCCCCCCTTCCACCCCAGAGGCTCAGCGCGCTTATTCCATCGGCCAAAGCAGGCTCCTGCCATTAATTTTCCAATTTGGGCAAGATCTGTGTTGGTTCCCTCTTGATTGATAACACTACCCCCGTTGGCGTCGTTTCTGGACGTGGACGGCGAGTGAATGCCCCCATCTTCCGATGCTCCGGCCGGTTGCAGAAAACCCTGTTTGGCGGTTGATGACTCCAGCATGTGAATAAAGGCTGGCCTGAAAAATCCTGCCTAGTCGTAGATAAGATGTCTTGTCATGAACCCCGGTGTGCATCAGATGCGCCGACATGGCATCATGGAACATGTGTTGGTAAAACATATGAACCGAGGACGGGCTATACACGTTGGCATGCAACAAAATTTCTCACGCGATGAAGTTATTCACATGGGCACAGCGATTCACCTTGGGAGCTTCCGAGTTGGCTTGCCAGCTGCGAAGCTAGCAGGCACATGATGGCGCCGGTGTTGTAGCAGGCCGGGACAGCCCAACAGCTTGTGATCGCCCGTGGTCGGCCAGCATCCCCTCGTGGCAGTTTCGAAGGCGCCAGAGTAGGTGTGGAATAAATCCAGCATGTACTCAGACCTTGTTTGGGGAGTCCCTGGGTACCTGTCTCTCGTCTGATTCTGTGTGAGAGGGCTGGTAGACGTATCAATTGAGGCAGCTGATTGGGATCAGGGCTCTCCGGGGACAGGTCCGGGTGTGACGGTGTAGAGAGGTGCATGAAAGCGTGACCAGAGGCAAGGTCACGACTCTGTGGCGATTGGGATTACAGCGGAACGACAGGAACCATTTACCCTCGGTGAATCATAGACACGCATTCAAGGGTAGAGTGTTGCAAAATTAATTAATTAAAAAAGTATTCACAAGGACACATGGAAGATCAGAGCATCGAGGCCCCGGAGTGAACGAATACCACATCCATCTGGGGAAGAGGCCAATGGAGAGGGGTCGATGGCAAGATGACTGCATAGAGCTTGCGTCTCCGCTCACGTGAACAGCAAGAACCTGATACATAGACTTTGCTTTCCGGGGTGGAGGTTTTTCGTTCCCATGTGAAAGGAGCTGACCTTGCTCACCGTGTTTGTCTAGCGTTTGGCTGACGGACGGGCACCGACACTGACTGTCCGTGGTAGCACATACCGGGCCTCAAACTATCTTGGGCGGCCCCCATGCGGCGAAGCGTATTTTACCCTAGAGAAGGTGCACTGCCACTAACCCATCGGGCGGCGCAAGGCGAAAAATAAACCGTCTGGTATGCGGCCTCAGCTGGATGAGGCGGCGAAGGGCCCCCCTTCACCGACGGTTTGCTGCCGAACGAGTCACGGTTGATGCGCCACTGGGCCGGATTTAAGGGAGAGGGGTGGAGGGGTTTGGGATGTACAATACTTATGGATTGTGTCTGTGTGCGCATGTGAGTCTGTCGCTGTATGCATGTGTGAACCCGTGCTTGTGGATTCCCGCAGGTATAGCAACAAGAGGGGATAATGTAAAGAGAGGAAAAAATGACGGAAAGATTAATTTTTATCGAAAATTAAATAATTGCATTATTTATTTATTTTATTAAATGATTTTTGGTGATTTTCTCTATTTTTTTTCCTTCTGAAGGAATGTTGGCACTCAGGCAATCACTTACACCGAGGTTGAATTTAAAGCAAAGCACAGCAGGCGATGAGAAAGCGCACAAAGGATATACACCCCACGGAGAGATTAAATGGAACGCAGGCACTTGGCACAAGAGACGGCCTAGTTTGAGAGGGAAAATGAAATAAGAATCATTTCAGAGAACAAGGGGGGAGAAATTAAATTAAATAAAATAAATAATAATCATCGGGCTCTCTTGAGAAAATTAATTATTATTATTTTATTTTATTTTATTCTTCTGGTCTCCGTTTTCTCATTTCAACAAGTACGTACTTTCCTTAGCCACTTCGACCATCCACGGCCACGTTTTTGTGCCCAAAGTACACCGTCACAATTGCCAAGTACAAGGCCGCCGGCGAGCAGCTGGAGGGTGAGGAGGAGGGGGGGGGGGGACTCGTTCATCTTGCAGCAGTACCAGCATCTCCCACCGTTTCGGGGAAGCACCCACCCGAGCCGGGTTCCCGGGCTCACCGCCCACGAGACGGCGCTGAGGAGACACAGCAGCATCAACACCAGCAGGCAGTTAAGTCGAAGCGGCGTTATTTTTGCAGCGTCCCCCGGGGCGTGCGATTTCAGCGCAAAGGTTCCGGAGGTCATCTGCTCGCTGAAATGATGAGTTGGCAGCGCACCCTCCCACCACCTCGACATCGAACTGCCAGCTTCACACCCTCTCCGTCGAGCCCACACCACCAGCCTTTATGATCCCCGCCTTCCCAGCTTCCCCAAGTCTCAGACGCCCTCGCCCTCCACGCCTTAAAAAAACCCGGGTGGCCCATTGTCGCATCTGCTGGCGCGCTCGCTGGCCTATCACGGCCCGGCGAACAAGGGTCCTCCCGCCCTGCACCGCGCAAATGGGCCACGGCCAATGCCCACGGGCAGCCTGGTAGGTGATCGAGGTTGCAGGAGAGGGCATCACGGCATTACGGTGAGGGGCCCGCCCACGCTGCAGGCTGCAGACTGCCGACCTGGTGGCCGCCCTTTTCAAGCCAAAGTGAACATCGGTGCAGGGCTGGGTGCTGTGCTGGATGTTCTGTTCGTTGTCATTTTCCAGGGTTGAAAATTCGACACGTTGGGGTCATCCTTTCGTTTGCTTTTTTTTCCTCATGCTGCCATGTCGTCGCAGTTGTGTCATGATGCTCTCTTTTGGTTGGCCTCTCTGATGCCATAATCTCATCGCAATTACCTCTGGTTTGTTCACCAGACCTCCCACCCATCATATTCATATTGGCCCAAATTGACACCTCACATAGCTTGCGTGCCACAGCAGCCTGTGGATCTCGTATTGACCAGCAAGGAATGCCATCTCCCCCAATCCCTCCCATCTCATCACGTCTGACTGACCCCCTCGGCACCTTTGCCCTTCCCATGTCACCCCTTATCATTCGATTCCATCTCAGGTCGTCAATCCCCCTTTCAAACACGTCATAACTCGCCCTTCTTTTTTGGGTATAGCCTGCCATGCCGTCACAAGCAGGCTCGGCCGATTCCTAGGTTCTGGTCTTCCCATTGGGCCATTGGGCTCAAAGGCTGTCAGCATTGAATAAAACCTGACCAAAACCCCTGCTACGTAATCAATGCCAGCACCCGCGAGCGCTCTCATGGGAGATCTGTAAGAGGCCGCGATTGTGCTGGGGGGCATGTAACCGAGCCGAGAGTTACCCATAGAACCAGCTCCTGTTTTCGACCGTGTAAAGGTGCCACCGAATTCCAATCCGAATCTTTCAATAGAAAACAACGAAGCGTGTGCATACACACATCTCATCCCCCGACGGTACCTCAGCCATGTAGTCGGCCGCAAGGCACAACTCTCGTGACTCACCAAGACACTCAGGCGGCCACGACCCGTTTCTTTGTCTGCAGCCCTCTTATTACGTACGACAGTGTCTCTAGGCGGGTGTCCGCTGTGCTTCCGATCGGGCAATATGTTTCTATTTCTGCATACTGGATGCAAACTCCGAGTCCCTTGTTCATGCTCTTAGTCCGAGTCCCTTGTTCATGCTTTTAGACCGATACTTTTTTCAGGCACTTTCAGGCGCTCGCCTCAACAGCCTGCAGGTTGCAGCTGCATACCACCCAATCGTACAGGGTGGGCTTGTTTGAGTGAGGTCACAGACACGGAAAAAAAAAACCCCCAAGATAAAAAAAAATTAAGAACCGGAGAAACTTTAACTCTGGTTGACTCTGGCTGATATTATGGGCG
The DNA here is from genome assembly GCA_020623695.1 of Calonectria henricotiae. Classification (NCBI taxonomy): domain Eukaryota; kingdom Fungi; phylum Ascomycota; class Sordariomycetes; order Hypocreales; family Nectriaceae; genus Calonectria; species Calonectria henricotiae. The sequence goes on along the minus strand of JAHVYB010000036.1, from coordinate 291,320 downwards.
TGAGACTCCTTGCTTATTCAACCTTTCCTGAGGCGCAAGAAGAAAAGAAGAAAGAAAGAAAGCAAAAAACAAAAGGACTCACTGGCACTGCCCTAACCTTTTCGACATGTTTGAGCAGACCTGGTCCCGTGGGTCGCTCAAAGGAGGAGGGATCGTCTAGCTGAACAGTCATTTCCGTCTACCGACGGGACGGAAGAGCATCTCTTGGCAGGATAAGAGCCACACCGGCCATGTTAATCGGTGTTTAGGTGATTAGGGCACTGTGGTCACCCCTATAAGCGGGCGGCATTGTCCATCCGGGATATTGCTGGCTTAGCCGTGGCCAGCTGCGTCGTGTCTCGAAGTCAGACAATTCGTCATTGCGGCATTGACTTCATCGAACAGGTGCATCATCTGTTTCAGCAACGGCACTTGATTGGGCCGCCTGCGATTGGTCTTTTTGCCCAGCTGCCCCGATGCCGTATGCTTGATTCAGTAATTAAATGTCATGCGAAAAACGCCTCGATGCTCAGATGTCTTACCGGGCTGACTCCTTCTATACCAATGGGCTTGGATCTTTAGTTAAGCGCCTCTTGATCTAAAAGGCTGCGTAATCTGACTCGGAATCGCCTTATATTCTATAAACGCCGTGAGGCTGGCGGTGTAGGCCGTGTTTGAGCAGTGTGACGGACTTTACGGGTGTGCATTACATCATATGGATGTCGTTTAGAGACCCCGGCTGTACTTACCTTTGCTTTTTCCGGGCTGATCCACGGAATTAAGTAGAGGTACAATATTGCGCGACACTTCGTCATGTCTTGTCTTGAAGCTTTGCCAGGCACTTTATCTATTTTGAATGTTTCGTTTTTGATATCGAAGACAGCAATTATGATAAAGACACATTTGCGGACCGAAAACTAGTGATACGGATTGGTTAATCTAATACTTGCTCAAATTGTTATTGTAACTAACTATTCAACGCGCTGGCTATAGAATATCCCTCCTTATCCGTGGGTAATAATTATACGTGGCTCACTGGAGTCGCACTGACCAGAAGCTGGCTCGGTCAAAATGTTGTTCAAATTCTGCTTGTAGACACCATTATGTTACTGATATATTTTCTTTCGGAGCTGGGCTATATTAGAGAGAAAACGGCTTTTGTCCAAGATCTCATTGCCTCATCATCATGAAAAGTAAGAAGAGTGCATAAAATAGAAGACACCTAAAATACGTAGTTTTTGTTGGCCAGGGCAGCTACTACATGGTACGACAAGACCATTCATTAAATTTACTAGTGTGCTTTTGGCAAGGAATATACTGTAGGAGTGGTATATTTGATTCAGTAGTTTAAACATCAAATTTCCTTAATATTTACTTGTATTTACTGTAGTTTGCAGTCTTGGATGACTACCACCATTGGAGTTCGTAAAGTGGGCCCCACTTCATCGGTACCGGGTAGCCTCCAATCATGTCAATATTCTGCGTAGCAGCACAATTCATTGATGCTGCATGCGCATTAACTTATTCGAAAAAAAGAGTTATTGATCCGCATAGCATAATATAAGCAAAGCAGTCATTTCCCTCGAAGGTGAGTTTGAATTAAGTCTAGTTTCGATGGGTTAACTCATTATTATGTTGTGGAATACACACTCGGATGACTCACCTAATTTGCTGAAGCCAACTATGACTCGAAAATAAATAAAAACGTGACTGACTGTGGCAAGCCATTGAGTTATGACACAGACGCGTGAATCTCCTGGTTAGTTTGACCCAATAAGCTCAGTAATTACCGCTTGGCCGTGGCTGGTGCGAGCTATGACAGGAAATGACCAACTGTGACTCACGTCACTAGTTAGTTAATGGGTTGACCCGATTAGCTCTCGTCTCCATCTGACCATGGCGCTAGGTTCGGCGGGGCGGGGCGGGGCTCAACGACACTTTGCCACAGCTTCACCTGAACTTCAGCGCTGCTGAGGACTTCAAAAAGCAACGGAAGAGTCTCCCTCCATCACCGTCTTTGAAACAAACAAAACATTGTCACTTGGCTTCTTTCTGTGTGTGTTTTTGAGCTAGTTGCGCCGGTGCTTGGGTTTCCTTTGTCACTACCCTCATTTATCTGACCACCCTTTTTTCCGTCATTATTCAAGCCCTAGTCTTAACTGCACCTCTGATAACCCCCGTCATGATATCTATGAAGAACAAGACGGACGGCTCGCCACAGACCCGTAAACAGGCTGTGGCTGAGCCGCCGTCATCTCGAGTTGTCCCCAAGCCTGTGCCCGAATCGCAGGCCCAGGACCCCAGGCGATACCAGATTGAGCAGCTGCGTCGACGATACTCGCCCAAGGAGTCCAACGCTCCGAACGGGGCAACGTCCATAGTCTTCAAGCTGGTGCCCTCGGATCCCGACTTTCCTTTTGAGCTGGACCATCTTGATTGCGACATCCGTGTTCCGCGGGAGTTTCCGAGGGAGAAGCCGAAGCTCCTGGTCAAGAACCAGAATATCCCAAGAGGGTTTGGCATCAATATCGAAAGAGGCTGGGATAAGCTAGTGGAGGAGAAGCCTGGCGCCACCCTTTTGGCTCTCACGCGTGAGCTGGACAAGAAGCTTGAATCGTTCTTGTCGGAGCAAAAGACCGAGACAGTCAAGCTTGTCAATTTTAAAGACACAAGGCACTTGGATGCGCAAGCCGCTGCATCAAAGGAGGAGGATGCTAAGCCGGCCCAGGTAACTGAGCCCAAGAAGCCGGCGCTGGAACCTCTGTCTTATGTCCCGGAACCGTCTTACTCCAAGGACCAGATTGCTGCTGCAAAGGCTAGGAGGGCCACCGAAGTCCGCCAGCTTGAGGCTCGAATGGGAAGGATGCCATTGTACCGCCGATCTCCTGATGGTATCGTGTATACCCTACCCATTGAACCAAAGAGGCGATCCGAGCTACCGCCAGGTCTCCAATCAGTTCAGAGCCTCCACCTGATTATCCCCCTTATCTACCCGCTCCAAAATCTTCGCGTACAGCTGAATGAAGCTGAGCCTGAAGATGCAGAGCCATTGGAGGATTTGTTTTCGGAAAAGGCCGCTGAGCAACAGCAGATGACGCTCATGAGCCATCTGAACTATCTTGTTCAGAATCTTCACAAGTTGGCCAAGCAGGCACAGACACAGGTTCAGGCTCGTGCCCAGGCGGCCAAGGCCACCGAACTGAAAGTCGAAGCAGAAAAGCAATCGGCAACCGAGGGAAGCAGCGAGAACCCTGTGCCTTCTGGAGAGAAGAGTCACATTCAAGTCATCCCAAGGCCCCCCGAGTGGAGTTTGGTCTACGGAGATGATGAATCAACGGATGATGACACTGATCCGGAAGATGGAGGTCAAGGAGGTGTTTCCTTGGGTATGAAGGAACCCCAGGGACCTGATAAGACGCCTGCGCCTGTGCCTTTCGAGACCCCAGAACGGGGAACCATGATATCGTTTCCATCCATTGAACTTCACGGTATTGAGATTATCCAAGTATCAATCCTAAGCATCAGTGTAAAGTGCGAACGATGCAAGACCATCAACGATGTCGGCGGTCTTAAGCCCAGTATCGAAAAGACATTGAGCTGCAAGAAATGTGCAACGGCCATGGCTGTCACGTTTAGGGCACAGCTAGTTCACGAGCACTCTTCAAGGGCGGGATTTTTGGACCTGTCCGGGTGCAAAGTCGCAGATATGCTGCCCAGCACCTTTGTTCCGACCTGCTCCAGGTGTTCGACACCAGGCCTCGGGCTTGTCTCAGTTCGGGGCGATACTGTGGCCAACGTTTGCCGGGACTGCCATGGCAGGTTCTCATTCAAAATCCCGGAGGTCAAGTTCCTCTTCATCACACCCGGATCGCTCCCCCCACCCAGCACAGGTCCACGGCGGCCCAGGGAGAAACTCGGCCTCCACGCCGGGGAGCAGCTCCCCAACAAGGGTGCGTGTGAGCACTACCGCAAGTCGTACCGGTGGTTTCGCTTCTCGTGCTGTAGCCGAGTGCATCCGTGCGACAGGTGCCACGACAATGACGAGGATCATATCAATGAGTGGGCGAACCGCATGATCTGCGGTTGGTGTAGCCGCGAGCAAAACTATGCCGTGGAGGCATGCGGCTTCTGTGGGCGCAGTGTTATTGGTAGAAAGGGCAGGGGATTCTGGGAGGGCGGAAGGGGAACCCGGGACCAGAGGATGATGAGCAGAAAGGACCCGAGGAAGTACAAGCGGATTGGAGGAAGCCAGGCGGCAAAGAAGGACTAATAAGCCGTGTGTCTTGGTGGCGATGACTTAGAGCAGAGGCGGGCATCAACTATGGTAATGGGTTGCTGGATTGGAGTACTTGACGCAGAGATTGTGTACTTGTAAAGCCACGAGCTCCAAAGTATAGATAGTCGCGGCCATGTCATGCACCAAGCCGTCACATCACATCACAGGCGATTCCTCCATTACGGCCCCCAATCACAGCGTCCGCCGTGCCACCATCACATCACAAAGTTCCGTAACGCAGCGGCTGCAGCCGCGCCACAGGATGTCGCAGCCGCCCACTCTCGGCGTCTCTTTTGTAACCGCATGACCAGCGCTGGACCAGTCACACACGGCGGGGGATGCTTATGCCCGCGTTGCTCAGAGCTGATTGTGCGCGCGCGCACACACTGAGCGGACCACACGCAAGGCGTGTCCCAATGGCGGGCGGCCGCGTGAGGCGAGATGGCTGTATACACGACCGGCTCGGCGTCTAAGGGGGACCGGTTCTCCGCCGTCTCCTATTCGTTCCCTTTTCTATTCTTGGGGGGAGGTGTATGCAACGGTCATTCGTGGTTCTTTTGAGAGTTTTTCATTTCTCTTCCTTTTCAGAGTGATGATGCGCTGTGCTACGGCAGAATGCAAAATGTGTCATGGACTGGGGAGGGTAGTAACTATGTCGTGCAGCGTGGCGGCTGAATCGGCGGTTAGATGTGCGAGTGTCGATCAAGTAGCGTTGGTTCTAGTGTTTCAATTGATAATTAATCAAAATAGGAAACTAAATATACGCATGTATATTTATTTTAATTAAAATTAATTAAGTATATATATATATATATATATATTGGTCCTGAAAATTAATTAATTGATCGAATATTCCTACATTCTGGAACGCATGTAAGCAATTGGAAATCCGAACCTTCAATCCTCCCCGATCCTTGTGTTTAACGTATGACTGCATCATCGGCTTCCTTCCCCGGAAATTCCACCGATGAAAAATCCTCACCCGTTATCTACGAATGGCGAGCAATCAATGGTTCACAGCGAGGATGACAGAAGTTCCAGGGGCCTCCGGGATAATTGCTACAAATAGCCTACAGAGCTCGACTGCCTACAGAGAAACATACCGAGTGGGTGCATGTGGAGAGCGCCTCGCGAGCCTCGCCTCACTGGGGAAGTGGGCCATGTCGCTTTCGGACGAGGCCCTATACAAGGCAAAGAGCGCGGGGTACTGCGGAGGAGGGGGGGGGAGGGATGACTATCTGCCATAGACGGGAACTAGGGAGCACGGGCTGGGGCCTGAGGATGGGTTCTGGCGTGATAGGGGACGAAGCCGCTTGGAGGACAAAGCTGACCGGTGAGGGGACAGCGACATGGTGTAGGGGTAGACGAGATCCGGGGGGGTAAGGATCCTTACACAAACAGATATGAGTGATTGATGAGTGAGCATTTGTCGTGATGGGCGAGGGACAGGGGCCCGGGAGAGAGCCTGAGCGAGCAATACAGAAGCACGAGCACGTACGGACGAGCCCTGTGTGGAGGAGGAATGGGATGGATAGGGTCATCTGGACACCTGATACAGGGCAGCTCCTTGATGCGGATCCGCGGCCGTGTGTGCTCTCACAGCACTTTACGCCACGGAACACGTCCGGGACGTGTCAGGGTCTTTAATTTTATTTATTTATTATTTTTAATTCTTTTTCCTGTGCTGAACAAGGGGCGACCGAGGGTATCAACCCGTCACGGGATGGATGCCACCTCAAACGAACCCCCCTCAACCGTGAGCTTCCCAAAGCAATTTCCCGCGAACTCTAACCTACACGGCTCCGATGTGACATGTGATGCGAAGGAATCCGCTGGCAGCAGGGCTGCAGCCTGGTAAGAATATTCTCAATGGCAGCACCAAAGGGCCCCATCAGCCTGGGGGGGGGGGGGGGGGCCCCCCCGGGGGGGCGGTTTTTGCTGCGCGGGGCAGGGGGGGGGGGGGGCCACTTTTGGGGGCCCGGGGTGGGGAAAACAAGCAAACAAACGCCCCAGCTCCCCGTTCTGGAAGCCCGTCAAAAAGGGCCTTTTGGCGGAAGAGTCGGGATCATTTAACCCCGGCGAGGTGAAAAAAGGGGGGGGGCAACGGCCCTGCTCCCGCCCCCCCCCCCGTTTGCCTTTGCG
>JAHVYB010000036.1:272316-284913 GCA_020623695.1 Calonectria henricotiae | reverse complement strand
CAGGGGGCGCACCAACCGGCCGGATACGGCGCCCAACCACCCCCCACCCCCCCTGGTGTGCGCTGCCCATAACACGAGCGCGCGCGCACAACCGCGAGCGGGTGCGAGGGGGGAGGGGGGGGGGGGGTGGGGGGGGGGCGGAGGGGGGGGGGGGGGGGGGAGGGGGGCGGGGGGGGGGGCGGGGGGGGGGGGGGGGGGGGGGGGGGGGGGGGGGGGAGCCACCTCCGGGCGGCGGATTATGCTGCGCGGTGCAGAGGAGGAGGAGGCGCAGCTTTTGGGGCTCGGCGATGGTAAAACTAGTCAACCAACGCACCAGCTTCCCGTTCTGGAAGCCCGTCAAGAACGGCCCTTTGGACGAAGAGTCGGGATCACTTAAGCCCTGCGATGTGCAAAAATGGGGGTGGCAAAGGCCCTGCTCTCCGCCCCCCCCCCAGTTGACATTGCCGGATTCGAGCTGTCAGTGCATGATTGCAAGCGTTTCTAATCGGAGGAGGAGGGGAGGGGGGTGGATGGAATCCCGCGTGGGATGAAAAAAAAAAGATGGGTTCCTGTTTTGTTCTTCTCTTTTTTTTTTCCTTTAATTATTTTGGGGAGGGCTCGGTGACGGGATGGGGTTTGGGGGCGTGGGATGTTTTGAGTCTGGACGGGAACAACGGCAACTGTGGGCGGGCTCGTGTGTAAGTGCCGCCACGTCGTTGGTGGCTGTGAATGGGTTGAGGCAGACCGAGTTTTGGAACTGGAGATGAAGGACGACGAGGAATGAATCGCAGCGTGATGCGTGTCCTAGCGGGAGGGGGACGGAGGCTAAAACTCCTGATATCTTTTGACACAGCCGACGCAGGCGTGCCTCGAAGAGCCCGAGGGCATCTGGGTCCGTGTGTAGGGCAAAGTATCCCCGTTTGACACCCAAGTATACATGCTTTATGGGAATGTATTTGTTGTTTTTGAGGCCAATGACTGCACATTGTCAGCCACCCCCTCCCTCCTCCTTTCTGATACACAGTTCATTCACCATGTCGAGTCAGTAGCTCGCATGATGCAAGGCACTAGATTTGCGATCCATGCACGCCGTTTCTTCAAGACTCGGCTGGGTTTATTCTTAGCTTTTTTTTTTAATTAAAATTTTTATTGGTTTTTTTTTGTTGCCTTTTGAGCTGACAACTGCGTTCTACCATCTTTCTAGAGTTTCGTCTACGGCCATGCCGCATGCATTGTCTGTGTGGAATTACGGTGGTTGATGGGGAAGCATATTCTCATTAAGATTGTGCCTCTCGCCTTGTCCAAGATGGACGCCGCGCTCGAGAACGGAGATGATCTTCAACAATCCCTGAGAATGAGCGAGAGCATAGACCCTCGAAAAACAACAACAAGAAAGCACGGAATTTGATCAATAAAACAACAAGGCTGGTTTTTGATTTGATTCCCACCGAATAGAGTCAATGCTTAACACCACACAATGTGACCCCCACTGGGCGCTCAGTATGCTGGGCTTGCTTGGTTCTATGCCCATGGTCGTGCCCTGTCTGGGACACTTGTCACAAGGCCCGGGGTTTTTTTTTTTTATTTTATTTTTATTTTTTAGGGGGGGGGGCCTTGAATACTCAAACTGAACGTATTCTGGAGAGTGTGGACACTGATGGACACAGGGACTCACGGTGCAAGGTGAACGAGGGCATGACACGTTTCTTCCCCTCCCCGCCCAATATGAGGCCATATTGCGTCCATGTGTTCATGTCGTCATTGAGTACGAGGATAGACAAGCAAGCAATTGGGTTGTAATGCCGGCAGACGATTTGAGGATGCAAAAGCCTCTTGCCAAGGCAGCCCTTGGAACACAGAAACGAAACGCGGGGCTGCTGAATCGTGGGTGCAAGTGGGCAGATGCAAGATGGCAGATGACTGACACCTCATTGACATGCCCAGACATTAGGTTGCGTTGTACGTTTGTGGCAGTTCCCTCCCTCCCTTCCTCCCCCCCTCCCCCCCTCTCTCTCTCTCTTTGGGACCTAGATTGCGTCATCCTCCGTTGACATGGGGGAGTCAACTACGGGAAGAGAGAACGCGATACGGACGCCCCCATTGAACAGAAACTAGGGATTCGAACGTACGTTTGTGAGAGGAGACATCTTGCGACTGCTATGCCGGGAGCTAAAGAAACAACGTGATCGTGAATGTCGCTGCTGGCCGTGTCTAGCGCAGAGGCCAAGGCAAGCCTCCTATCAAAAGGCCGAAGCCTGAGTGGCTCGACACAAAAACCGACGCTCCCGGGGGGGGGGGAGAGGCCTCTGCGCAAGCCCCCCCGGTGGTGGTGGCGGCGGCGGGGCAACTATGGGACGGGAGAGGGCCGGCGCCACGGACCGCCGCGGGAGCGTCACGGGACATGTCTTATGTTGTTGGAAAGAGATAACAACAACAAAGTAGTGGAAGGGGGCGGAAAGTAGTCATTTCCTTGGTTTCACGCGGAGGAGGGAGATGTGTTGCCTTGCGCACGGGAAAGCCAGGTATAGAAACGCCCGAGAAAAGTAACCAACAGAAGAAGAAAAAAGAAATAAAAAAGGAAATAAAATAAAACAAGTCACCGCCACTCCTGTGCAGAAACCTGTTTGTGACGGACGGGTTGCGGAGGGGTGGGCGTGGTGTGGGAGTTGGTTGTCGCAGAAAAGCCCAGCTGCTGCTACCTGAGCCCTATTGTCGGGGGTGCGCCAGACCCTGAGAGCCCAGCGGGTTGCAGTGGTTGCAGGTATGACGGACAGTGGCTGGTTTATTTTATTCTTGTTTTCTTGTTATTTTTAAGTGGTTTTATTTGCAAGGGGGTTTTCACCTCCCCACTCACTTCTTGTCAAACTATACGTTTCCCTGATTTCCTGATGCATCGATCTATAGGGCGCTTGTCTCTGTTCCGGATAGCGGCCATGGCATCTCTGTATTTGCCCAAAATCGGGGGAACAACAAACTTGGATCAGCGGAAGGGGAAACGGTGGCTGAACGATGACGGACGCCCATGTATGCGATTTGTTGGTAGTTGGGGCGAGGAAACTACCATGGCAAATGCCATACTGACTCTCAACCCTTGTCCATGGGCAAATTGCTGATTGTTGCAATTGCACTCGCACGCTGATTCTTGAAACACAAGCAACCTCTCTCTCTCTCTCTCTCTCTCTGTGCGTAACCCTCCTTCCTTTGCCTTGTTGTTGTTGTTGTTGTGAGATGTCAACCGTCCGAGGATGGATCCCGTCACACCATGAGGTTCAAGCCTCCCCCCCCCCCTCTTGCCCTCTGCTATCGCAAGGCCCTACCAACCATTGATTATCGATACATGCACATGTAGGCCAAACCTAGTGCTGCCTGACGGTCAAAACTCTCCCATGAACGACCCAACCGGCCACCGATGGCAGACACGTGCTAATGACGCCCCCATGTCAGCCCGATTCCTGCGCGATTCATCTGATTCCAAACCCCCTGCCTGCCCGTACACCGGTGCGCCCAAAAAGGACTCCCAGCGCTCTCCCCGGCTATCTAACAAAGGCCTTTCCCTCTGTCTCTCTCTTGAGCCAGGGTAGGGAAGAGGGGAGGGGGGCTTCCAAACCCCCTGCCCGGCCTTTCTCTCGCGGATGGCCTTCCGGCGCTGGGATCAGACCCCTGGCTGGGTCATGGGAGCCGTCCTTCTAGAAGCTGTAGAAATTGGGAAATTACCCGCAACCCAGGCCGTCGGTGAGAGGGGTGCGTGGATCCCTGGTTATTTCACTCATGAAAAAAAATATCGATATTATTTATTTTTGTTTATTTTTATTCTGTCATTTTATTGAACCTGGTCAACGGAGGCCCGATAGAGGCAGGTCAGTGCGAAAACGGTGGCCACATCGGGAATCTGCCTTTGGGCACTCGTGCTTCAGACATGGGTTTTATTTCTTTCTGTACTTGAGGGTTGGGAATGAATCAGAGCGATATGGCGCGTTGTATTTATTGCTGTGTTGTTCGGCGATAGTATGACTTTTCCTAATCTGTCGCCTGTTCGTGTTGGGGCAGTGCAATGTTGTGCGCAGCGTGCAGTCATAATAGTTGGGGGAAAAAAGCAACATTTATGCAGTAAAAACCCCCAATTAAAAAAATTGATTAAAAAAACCTACACTGGCTCAGTTGATCACTCACTGCGGCCTTTCTATTATTCTGACCGAACTTTGGTCCGCATGCCCAATAACAAGTTTTCCATTACATGGGTCCGAATAAAAGCGCGAGAATGAAGAAAAATTCAAAATAAATAATATAATAAATAATAAATAAATAAACCGTCGCTTAAGGAAAACCAAAAAGAAAATCCCCTAGTTTAATTTTAGTGAGATAAAATAAATGGATCTCAAAAGGCAATGACAAATTCGGAAATGATACCTCACAAAATCAATGCAAGATAGTGAAACAAAATCACGCGGAGAGTTCCACCATGCTGGTACTGTCTTTCCAGCGTCGGTTCCCCTGTCCTTTCTAGGGGCCTTGAATGCCTGCCCAGGCCCGTTGACAGCTCCGAGCCTTTGGTGTCCCATCCCAGGGAACCTGCTCACTCCCACCCATCTCCCAGACCCTCCCCCGGCGACGACCTAGTGCGTCGACGGAGCAGGTCCCGGGAAACCGTGAGACCCGCCGGCCGGGGTTCGTCGTCTATTTGGATCCTTGGCAGCGAATGGGTGGTGGCCGCCCCGAGGGTATAGCACATGTCGTGCGTGATTGGGCGTCTTGTAAATCTTGAAGGATGCTCAAGGTTTCACCTCCCGCTGGACGGGAACCTTGGGTTCCGCCATCGATGGACCCGGGCCCGGGGAAGGGGTTGTTGCGGCAGAGGGCAGGACTCGCAAGCGAGGAGGAGCGTGACTGTGATGGGCCAGGTTCCTTTGACGACATTTTGGTCGATCGCAGCCCTCTTTGGGCCTCTATCCAACTGACATTTCCCTGTGCAACCGTTGGCCGGGCCGCAGGTGAGCGAGCAAGGGGACCGTGATTATCCCAAACAGTCGGGATGCCTGCTATCTATCCATCACCAGACCAGTATTGAATCGGCGCATAAGTCTGGCTCCGGGTCTTGCCATAGTATCGGAATCAATTGTTTCCTAGCTCGTCGGCCAACCTTGCCTCCCCCTTAGTGCTTCCTAGTTTGATATCTTGACACCAACTTGGGCAATCCCGCGCAATCTCTTTCCGGCGGCATGTGATTTCCTTCTACATACACGACACCGTCCGATCCTCGGCGGGAGGGAGGAGGGTGTTTTGGTATTTCGCCTCATATTACACGCAGGGCTGGTGCGGTCCCTCCGTGAAGCGAGAAAGCTTGGTCTCCATGCAACAACAACCATCACATTCGCGATAAACGTGACCCGTATCCCCAGGCTTTAGTCTTTTTTTTCTTCTGCCTCTTTTACCCCAAACTCTCGCCAAAGCGAGAATGCACCTCGGTGCCATCGAGCTCTTGCGCCTGGACGGGCCGGGGTACGGAGCCAGTCGTTTGGGCACGGAGCGGAGCATTTCCTTCATCTCGCGGGAGCCGGGGACACTTGATGCATGCCGAGAGAACCCCTGCCGCGGCGGCCATTGCGCAGCCTGTGATCCAAACTGACACCAGGGCGTCCACAACGGCGTCGCCCATCATCGGTGTCTCCTTCATCCCCCCAGCCTCGAATGAGTGCCGGATCGTCTTCATGGCGTCCTGAGCCGCATTCTTGTCCATGCCCCGTTCGTCGAGCTCTGACTGGAGACGACTGAGAAAAACGCTGAGCCCAATTGCAACTCCAAGGCATTGGCCTGCCGACCTGAGGACATAGACCATTGCGACGGCCCGGCCGGCGTCTGATTGGGCCACAGTCGCTTGCACTCCAACCGCCATTGTCGGAATCAACACGCCCATGGCGATGCCCAGCACTATCGTGATTGAAATTAATGCTCCGCTGGACATGTCATTGTCAATAAGGACCATGACACCAAATGCCACAGTCATCAAGCACCAGCCCGCCAAGAGACTCCATCGATAGCTTCCCGTCTGAGATACCACAACCCCTACCACCACGGCCATAGGGGCCACGGTCAGAGTGGCCGGCAGGGCCCAGACTCCTGTAATGACGGGCGAGTAGCCCTTGACTCCCATGTAGAAGACGGACATGTAGTAGAGCACCATCCACATGAGCACACCATGGATGGTTATGTTGACGAACTGGACAACCGTTGACATGTTGCTAAATATGCTCGGGCGGAACATGGGGTTCTTGGCCCTGCACGTTTCATAGCCCGCGAGAGCTAGGAAGCCCATTGCAGATACCACCACGGGAAGTATAACCTCAAGAGACTTCCACCTGAACTGCGAGCCGCCCCAGCTCAGTGGCAGGAGGAGTAAAACAGCCGAAATGGTGAAGACTATAATGCCCATCCAATCGACATGGGAAAGTAGATGACGGGCCCTCCGACTAGTTTCATCGTACCCAAGAAGGAAACAGGCCCCTATGACGCTAGCCAAGAGTATCGGGATATTGATCCAAAAGATCCATCTCTGTGCACCATGTTAGGGCAGGGTATGAGAAGAAAAAGTATATTTGCGAAGCGGGAACCTCACCCATCCTATGCTTTCTGTCTGCGTAAAGGCGCCGCCGATGATTGGCCCGGCGATTGTCCCGATTGCCCAAGATATGTTCAGCAGCGATATGAACTTGGCGCGTTGGCGCGGAGGGAAGAGGTCGGTGAGTATCATGGCCGACAAGGCCTGGGGCCCTCCGGCGCCGGCGCCTTGGATTGTGCGGCCCACCAGGAGCACCGTGGGACTCTGGGCGCACCCGCAGGCGATTGTGCCTCCCATGAAGATGGCCAGCGATGCCAGGAAGCCCGGTTTTCGGCCGACGACGTGGGACAGCTCGGAGTAGATTGGCTGGGTGATGGTGGTGGCAAGCAGATAGGAGGTGCCTAAGCTCAAACTTTCCGACAAAGTCGCATCTAGCTCTGAGGCGATAGTCTTGGGAGGCTGTCAACTGCTGCAGAGGGGAAAGCTTGTGTGTAGAATCGAGGGGGGAAAGGGGGGGGGAGGACATGGACGGGAGAGGAGAGAACTCACTGGGAGAGTCACACAGATACAAGTGGAGTCAAAGGCGTGGATGAATATGACGAGATTGAGGACAAAGAATATCCATAGCTTTGTACGCTTCGATACTGTGCTATTCTCCGAGAGTTGGTTCTCGGGCTGTGGTGCGGCATTGCTCCCTCGACGAGTTGATTCATCTGATTGTCTCTTGGGGGTAGCCATGGGAAGTGAGAGGATGAGACTCGATGCTCCAGCTCACCATGAAGCGGAAATGTAGCCTTTGGTAATTTCAATGAGAAACAACCTCTATTATATTCACTGTTCTTTTTGACTTTTGCTGACTCGACCTTTTTTTTTGTTTTGGATGTGCGCTTACAAGAGTTTCTTGTCGACTTCATGCCGTGACAAAGTCAGTGCCCAGTACCAGACGAAGCAAATGTTTCAACAGCATACTTTTTCCCTTCAGATACAATGGCTAGAAATATGAAATTTTCACATGGCGCAAAAAAGGAAAATGCCAATTTCCTCTTCCTTTTCTACTCAGCAAGATCCAGCTACTGTTGCGCTGCTGAGCTGAGGACCTGTATCCTATTGCATCCTCACCATGGAAACATATACCAAAGCCTATACCGACGGCACACTGCTTTTCTTTGAAGTATTTGCCTTTCACACTCTCTGGTGGATTACCTACGCCGTCAGCGAGCCGGTCTTCAAATGGCTCAACCCGAATCTCCACGAACGCCTCAATAACGAGTCGCGAGCCAAGAAGCTGCTTCCCGTCATCACATTCTTCATAAGAATCACATTCGGGCTGGTATTTACCGTACCTTCATGCACCTATGCCGCTGCCACAACCCCTTGGGGCCCCGGCCAGCCTCTGAACCGGCCTGGTGAGATCTGCATCGCTTCACAAATCACTCTGTGGGCCGCCGAGACTGGGATAATCATCAACTACACGTACGAGATGTTTGTTCACCACATTGTCTGCATGATCATCACGGCCAATGTGATTCTGAGCCCGCAGATTCACCCGATCCGCCCGCTATACATATACTTTGCAATTCAACTTGGAGATATAAGTGCCGCCTCCGTCCACATCCTGCGAACAATCGGACGAAGACCACACAATTCGAAACTCTTATATTATGTCTTGATAGCGGCATCCTGCTGGATTGTCGGCTCCAAAGTCACCTCTGCGTTTTGGTCGATTGGGAATTGCCTCCAGTCTCCGTATCGGATGAGCGACTGGTTGTGGTGCTTTTGTCTTCTCCTGTGGGCGTCATATATCCTCCTAGTTGCATACAGAAACCTGCGGTGGGCCGAAGTCATCAGCAAGAACCCTCTACGGCCTTATAGCACCGTTTTCTTTAGTCGGATAACTATGCCCACCTCTCATATTATTCTTGGAGCAGCATTCGTGGCAACTATACTGTCCACACTCTTCGTATATGGCATGTATCATGATACAGACCTCGATACCACCGATCTGACTGTACTTGCTGCATTGAGCGTTTTGGCAACAGCATTGGGTCTGACCAGTGCTATATGCCTAAGGGTTGTATTCCCCGTCAAGGCTTGTCACACGGACCCCTGGGGAAGAGATATATATGTTCAATGCGGAATGCTCACCGTGGGTTGGTGGGCATATTATGGCTCAGGCTCAGTATCGAGCATTGACAGACAGGTGATAATGAGTGCCTTGGCCCTCAATGTCCCTCTCTTCCAAGCTCTGGCAAAGGTGTCGTACTACTACTCTGCCCGAGATGCTGCAACGCACTATTTACCTCCGAACCCCGACTACGACGAGAAAGATGAGAAGCCAACTCTGGCTGCTCCAAAAATGGTGCGGCTTGATGTCAGTGCTGTGAGAAAACATTTGAGTATGGCCCACGCCAATATTGCAATTTATCTTATATCTGTCACGCTCCTGGCTTTCAACTTCTTGAGTCTCCCCGAAGCTGGCACTCTAGCTGTGATATCTTCGCTCGCAGGGCAGTTGATTCGAAGTCCATGTATGCTCTACGGCTCCTTCAATGACTCTTCAGGGATGCCTTTTCTACACGCTCTACTTACATGCGTTGGGATTGTTCTGGAACTGGCCGCGCTTTTATACAAGACGGCATCCCACCAGATAAAAGGAAACAATACATCATACCTGACCATCAGATTCGACTATACCCTCATTGGAACTACCATTGCTGCTAGTTTCGCCTTTGAGCTTCTTCTTAAGCACAAGAAAACAACAACTTCAATCGCTAAAGAGGCTACGGAAACCCCAAAGAGGCGTCACTGGATACTGGGCCCCAATGGTTTCCTAATGCTTTGTCTTACGGCAGCACAGCTCTCTATGGCCAGAGAAGTGATCATGTACACTGGTGCTGGCGCCTTGAGAGAGCCGGGCATCTGGTTCGACAACTTCCACCTGATTCTCACCAGCCCAATGACCTGGGCTGCAGTTACAGCATCTGGGCTGATGCCTGTGCTACTATTCAAGGTACTAGACCTTGAGGCGATCAGGGCTTATCGGGATTCTACTGCGGTGGACCTATTAGAACAATGGTGATGTAATTAGAACAATGAATCAATTTGATGCTTTATTCAAATCGCCGATGATATTTGAAGGATGGCTACATGTTCTTCATTTCCCTGTTCTATTGAATCGCCTGATACTAATTTCATCTCTTGCTGGTTAAGATCACCGCTGCTGTATATCACTAGAAGACTCGCGCATCGATGAAACAGAGAACGATCGCTCAGAACGGCCCTGGCCGACATCATCTTCTCAAAAGAGCCTTAATCAACCGGATAAGCTCACACACATCCCAGAGATCTTCCTCTTTCTGCTGGCACCTGAGACTCCCATCCCACCACGGCGGATGAAGACTGATGTCAACACCCTCCTCCTCCTCCCCCCATGATCATCTCCATGTGTCAGGTATCCTACGGTTACCGGCCCGTGGGCCATTCCGCGGGTAGCTCCCGGGCCCCCGTCTCTCTTGATGGTCCCATGGTGTTGCTGCCTTCATCATTCACCTTGGCCTCGCCCCCTGTGTGGTGACATCGCGGCTGTTCCACCAGCGGCAGCCCCCGCTGATGCAGGGCTCTCATGCAGCCGCGCTGCACTCCCTCCCTTCCCCAGAATTTCGGTCGACACGTTGGGGCTCACATGCTGAGTTGAACAGGGCTGTGGCCAAAATGGGCGGCCTGGCGCCCAATCCTGGCATCCCGCGCATGGCAATTGGGGGTGTCATCATTGCCTCGTGGCTGCCAACACATCGCCCATCGCCCAATATCGGTTTCATCACAAGACTCTACGCTACTTGCATTCTCTTGACTGCGGTTTGTTGAAAAATTGCGCAGATCAACGCCTCACGTGGCTGACAGCGCGCCCGAGGAGGGTACAAAGTGTATAGATGGATAGATGTTTCCGCTACATGGGTCTTTTCAAGATTCTAGACAGTACCAAAGTCAATCTTACATTGGACGGTACCCTTAACATCAACCTCTTTAAGACGGCCCGTCTTAAATTATCCCTACACCGATGAGAGATGCCAGACAGCTGAAGGGGAAGCGACATGCCACCTCTGCATCATCGATCAGACCCCCACAGCCTCGAGCCACGCGATCACATGTGGCCTTTCCCCGACGTGTTCGCAACACGAAATCCCTGGTTTTGGGGCTCATGACCCTTTCCCTTGGCCCTCTCGCGGGCCTTTCACCCGAAAAAAAAAAAAAGGGTCCTATTCTCGAACAGGCCACTGCTGGACGGCGCCATTTTCCCCGTCGGCTAATGCACACGGAACCATACCCCAAATGCCCTTCCCCCCGAGGCATAGCAGTGGGCTCACAGGGGGGGGCCGGAGCTGCGGACTTGGGACTGGATTTTAATGAGGGTTCTGGGGTACGCAATGTTACCCCGGACCTCGGGTCGGGGTAGGGACGCGGGGGGGAAACGTAGAGTATTGCCGAAAGTGTGTGTGGGAGCAGGGATATCAGAGTTGAACGAAAACGATCATGGGTAACAAGGGACGGAAAGAAGAGGAGGAAAAAAAGATTAAAATAAAATAACTGTGATTAAACTTAATATTAACATACTTAATTAAATAAATAAATGAATAAATTCCAATGGCTAATGTCAATGACCTAACTAAGACGATCGATCGTCAACTTGGCAATCGTCATGGGGGTTTAGCCAACCCATGTCCCGCCCCCATAACAGGTCAGCCTTGCATCAGATGTTTTTTTGCCTTCAGGCAGAAGAATACACTTGGGAGTGCAGGTGTGGCATGGCATCATTGGGCAAATGCTTTTCCAACGAGCAAGACAGGCACGAGGAATGAGTGGTGTTCACGCCGCCAGCTTACCGCACAGTGATGAGCCGAGGCTTGGTTTACTGAGGTTTTATCAGAAGACCGCGAGGATTCAGCCGGGTTCCAAAAATGAAATTTGTAAAGGAGCGTGGCTGGGATTACAGGTTGGCAATCATTGACAGCTGTGGCAACAGGTGGCCGCAGTGTAAGCCTCTTCTTACACACCTTCACTCATATGACAAGCCTCATTCTGTCTCGCTGTTACCATCATCTGGTTGTTTTGCAACCCTTTGACATTCAGCATCTAAAAGTGGAAAAAGGTACATCAACTGCGATACCATGAAATAAGGCAAACCAAAAAAAAACACAAAAAAAAAAAGAAACAGGATAGAATCTCTAACCCATCTCAAGAATGATAGCGCCTTCCAACCAGCCAAGAGATAATTACTTCAAGTACATGTTCATCTCTACCTATGGTTTGCTGATTAGAATTCGTTTATTTACACGACACGGATAGGCTTTGTGAACTTTGAGTACAACTACCTGTAGGGCCTGAGTTGAGAGTTCACTGAATTCACGCGGGGTTTCGTGGGTATTTGGGATTGTCCAGACAGGTTCATCCTGTATCAAGGAAATCATACGTTGGAATTCCAGTTGGACGTGAATTGGCAATAACTCTTGCACAAGAAGTCTGAGGCTAAGAGTCTTTTTTTAAAGTGGGACAATCTTGGTGCTTGGCTTTTCAAGGTAATCACAACCCATCGGAGATTCTCGTAATTGACGGATTTACACCTAGCAGCTACGACTGATATCCAAGACCCAAGTTGATCGATGATACTAGACGTAGTGCCCTTTGCGAATTTTGTTGAAACGGAGCATCCCAAGTTGGTCATCAGAGTCGTCTAGTTGAAACGGTGAGCCAAGATATGAACCATCCAGACTAAGAATTAATTTAAATGAGATACAATTAACCCCCCCCCCCCCCCCACCCCACCCCCCCCCCACCCCACACCCCCCCTCCCACCCCCCCACCCACCCACTCACATTCTCCCCTTCAATCATCTCTCTTCAACATTCCCACCCCCCCACCACCCCCCCCCCACCACCAATCTCCAATCCCACACACCCCCCACGCCACTACCCACCGACGAGCACCCACCACCCACCCACCCACACCACACCACCCCTCTCCACTCCCACTCACGACCGCACAGCCCTGCGCAACCGCGCGCAGCCACC
>JAHVYB010000036.1:242008-272306 GCA_020623695.1 Calonectria henricotiae | reverse complement strand
TTTGCTTTTCAAGTAAATCACAACCCACCGGAGTTTCCCTAAATTACGGGATTTTACCCATCCCGTACCGCGTATAACCCACACCCCAGTTGGTCTGTTGTCACTAGCCTATTGCCCTTTTCGCAATTTTTTGAAACAGGGACTCCCCAATTTTTCATCAGAGTCGTTTAATTTAAACGGGGGGCCAAAAAAAAACACCCACCCAAAAAAAAAAAATTTAAAAAAAAAAAAAAAAACCCCCCCCCCCCCCCCCCCCCATTTAATTGCTCAATTAGACAGCCTACTATTCAAAAATATCCCATGACTGTTTCACTTTTCTCTCATGACATGTCCTGCGCGGAAACGTTCCCGATCCAAGTCCTTCGCGACGAGATGGCCGATGACAACTGCCGAAGCCCGCGGGTAGACAAATGCAAGTGCCACACGTGCATGTCTCACGGTCGAGCGGCGTTGATCCCAAGGCCAGTAGAATATGCGTCCGGTACCAGGCGCGTGATGGCGCGAACACGTCGCCAAGCATCGTCGGTCCGGCATCGAAGCATCTAGAGGCCTTCTTCTCCAGCTTCCAGACATGGGAACGTTTCATGTGGCGCCTTCGATGGTCACCTCCATTGCCCCATAATGGCAACACAATCGGGCGCGGCTGCGGTACTTGGGATACCTAGAGAGTCATGAAAAGGGACTTGTCTACCATGTCTCCGTCCCAAGCGTCCCTCTCTCGGGCACACCCCTTCGGATTCAGATCCGATGCTCATTAAACATGACGGAACCGCCATTCCTCTAGTCATGGCAGTGACAGAACCCAAGGACCAGCTGGCACGCCAGGCCCTCTTCCGTGCTCCGGATAGCTGAAGACAAGCCAAACTGTCACCGCACTCACCTGCCCCTTGGCACTGATTGCAACAAACTCGGTCCAAGAACACAAGAGGCCGGGAACGCCAGTGCCAGCCCGGCGGCACTAGGCATCCCCCCCGAACCTGGCAAGTACCGATGCTTTCGTGTTTTTTTTTTAAGGTTTGTCTTTTTTTCACCCTCGAGGAGCGGGTGTGGTTGCCATCTCGAGTCACTCACCGCGAGTCCCTCTGGCGCTGACTTTATCCACCAGCTCTCGGGAATTGGGAGGGCATTTCCGAACCCTTAGTGAATCTTCCATGTGAATGCCGACTGGCCCTCCGACGCGATGTTGACGACAGGCTTCTCCCACCCATTGGCCTTCGGTTTCGTAGCGAACAGATGAATTGTCCAGGCATGACGCTCCTTTGACGCTCCATGCTGGCAGCTGAGATCTGGTGTTCCACCAGGAACCCTCCTACCCCGAATCTGGCGCGGTCGAGATCGTTGACGTTCCCAAGAGCACGGCACGACAGCTGTCCCGAGGCACTGTTTGACCGCCCCTATCATGGACCACAAGGCGACGGCTCCAGCTGGATCCTTTTCTGTCCTGACATCTCGGTGATGGGTACCACACCCACAATGCATCTCATCGCCCCTGCGAGAATCCCAGACACCACGCGGGCTTCACGTGTCGCTAGAACTCCCGGGTCGCGATTCCGGTTTCGAGTAATTTCCAAATCCAGGCGGTAGTGCCAAACTTTGGAGGGCGGCGCGGCTGGCCAGGAGGGTGACGAGACGTTAGCCGTCGACGACAGGGCCGAGCGGGCAGGCTAAGGGGCGACGAGATGGGAGATGGTGTTAACGATGGACCACATCGCAGCCGACCGGCGGACCGACCAAAGACCGCACAAACGGCTTCTCCACGCCGGAGAGCCCGCGGATGTGCTGCCGGACCGACTACCAGCACCAACCAGCACCTGCTTGGGGGCGACGCGGCGCTCCTATTGGTGAGGGTGAGGCTTGATCTGGCTGATGGAGGGTTGGTACAATGGGTACTTTCACATGGTACGCAACCTTTGGCCGTTGGTTCAAAAACCAGTCAGGGAGCCCTCGTCTTGTTGCCTTGAGCTAGTGGCCCAGAAAAGTCTCGTCTCGGGGTATCATTGGCGGTCAGAATGCTGTCAACCGTTAGACTTGAAGAGAGGGAAATACGGGCGGAGAATATTTAGCTGACCGAGCCATGTGTTGGAATCGGTCATGGTTCAGCATCTGCGAATTTGGGGTGTGGGCGTGTGATGGATGCAGCTTCTTTGATCATGGCTCAACGTATGACCTAATTGTGACTTTGCAATTCTTTCACCCCCGGGCCTTGGCAGTTGTAATTGAAACCTCGTCTCATCTTTTCGGCGAGCTAAATTGAACAAGCCCCTATCCCATCTCCGAAGCGTGCGTGTAATAGGGTGGCGTGTTATTCACATGTTTTATTTTGTTCTTTTATTGCGGTGCTGAGTACGCAATCATGTAAGCGCTGTAACGCGCAACATGTGGATTGCTCAGCCGGTGGCTAGTGCTTGTATTCGCAATGAATGCGACTGGCCAGTTGCTGTCCTCTCCACTTTCCGGGATGGTTCAGGGCAGTGCAAGCAAGCAAGGACCAATAGGTGACGTGACATGTGCTGGTTGGCAGTATTTTCTTGGACAAAATTTCCCCCGGTTTATTCATTTATTTTCAATTAATTGGAAATACATTGGCCCGGTGAATAAAACTTATCCGCTTCAGCATATATGTCAGCTACCAGTATCACAGGGCGACATCGCGTTAGGTAAATGGTCACGTTATCTTGGTGTAGTCACAGGAAAGGAGGAGAAATAGTATTAAAAAAAAGGTGTAATAAATTTTTTATCAATGCTAGATGTCTCGGGAAATAAGGGGAGCATGGGATGGGGGGGAAACGCAGGAGGGGGGATAGCAAGGACTAGGCGATCGTGGTGGTGTGAAGCTCGCTCCGTTCACCTGGCAGGGAAAAAAACAAAAATAAAAGATAGCCGCGTGATCACTCAAGATTTGCATTGACTCCAATGTACTGCATGACGTGACTTGTGTGTGTGAGGACTAGAGATGCGGGAGAAGGCTTCTAGAAGCTCTTCAACTAGCGATTCAACCCTCTCTATCTCTCATCGAGGTGTGTTGACCAAGACTCTGATTGGCCAGGATACCATCTCAGCTTGGTGTTGAGGTGTTGGGAGAGTGTGTGTGGGTGGTTCCCCCACTCGCCGCCTCCGAAGACGGCGAGTGCAACAATGTACCTCAGGTAGTAGTTGTCTCCTATATCGGTTCCGATTCAGTGACCTTCGGTAAGCCGCTGCAACCCTCGGGCCTGCAAGTGTCGCTGGACATATGCCACCTTGAACGCGACTCAAGTGGTGTTGCACCTCCAACTAACCATCAGACGCTACTATATGCGCACAAAAGGGGGTTGCAAGGTATGGCATCAAGACACCAATCTCCAGCCGAGAGGAATAGTCTTTTTTCTCTTACATGAGAGAAACCATCTATCTTCACACCACCACAAACCACGACTCGGTATCGGCATCGGCATTCCCACGGAACTGCCAGTCCAGGGTGTTCCCTTGATGGTAGCTCTCACATAGATTGTGAGCGCTTGGCGTACCATCACCACCGTTTTGCCCCCCACCATTAAACAAAAGAAACATAAAACCAAATACGGAAGTAGATATCTGGTAATTCGAATTTCTCACCGATTGGTACACACACCCGGGCAACTTGCGCCCCGAATGACTCGTCCGGGACAAAACGACATTTGGGGCGAAAGCTGCTATGTAGCTTACGCTCAAATCACCGTCATCAAAATGGCATCTGCATTTTTGCCACCAGCGGTTCAATTCCCAAAATGTCTTATCCATTCGCGTCGATGATCCCGTGATGCCCACGCCAATCCGGGGAAATGACCATAGTCCTGAATATCACATCACCACTTGGCTGAAGAGGGGACACCCCCAAAAACATGAGCACATGGCTTTGTGGAGGAGGGAGAGCCTGAGCTTTCCACCCCCGGATTATGACGTAGCGCGGTTGATCATGGTCCGGAATTGTCAACACCTGTCAACCCCAGATCTCGATGGCAATCTGATGAGTGCGCTTTCATGCGCAACTCGCCCATTGAAGAAATTATAGCAGGATTGAAGGCTGAACAGGTGGTTGACAGCCTTGTATCGTTGTCGTATTTACAAGTCCCGATCGTCATCGTCCGCCCAAAGCGGCATTTCTCGTACTACTGGCCGTTCTAGAGAGACATCCTCCCCCCCCACTCCCCACCATCTGGGGAGCGCCAACAAAACCAAAAAAAACAGTTCCCGATTCGGCAATGTTCAGAAACCCCAACTCTGGTTCGAACTGGCTTTTGGGTTGGCTCAAATGCAAGTGCTTCGATCAAGCTCCGAGAAATCTCAACGCAACTCAACGCAACTGAACTCTCGGTCAGTCCCCTTTGGACCTTCGGGACTTGACCGCAAGTCCCCCGTCAATGCGGCCCCCTGCTGCCTTGTCCAAACGGTATTCGACCCGTCCTCGCCTCTGCAGTGCTCTGTTGCCTCTGCGTCCGGACGGCCATACAAGCTGCCGTCTGCTAAAAGTCGGTGAAGGCTGCTCGTCTCGCAGAAGCCACAGACGCAGAGGACGGGCACTCGTCACCATTCGCAACGATACCTGACAAGTGGGTGCGTTCTCAGCACAGGTTTTTTTTTTTGAACGATGCAGAGCGGCAGCCACACCAGCGCTGACCCAGCCAAGTGCGCATGTCCTACACGCATGTCATCAAGCCCTCCGAGCTTTCCGCCCAGTTTGGTGACGTCCTGCCCTGTCGCTCCCATTGTCTCCGTGTCGTGTCTTGCAGTGCCAAGGCAAGGGTACGAAGCGGTATGTCATGTACATGCGCCGTGCCGCCCTGGGTGCAGTAGCAGCAGCCACAAAGGGGCCTTGTTGCATGCTCCCCGGCGGCCGCGCGCAGGAATCCGAATTTCTCTCGCTAGTTTGCCTCTTCCGGGAACCTATGTAATTTTTTAATCCCCTATGACCCTTAGCAAATCGATTCCCCTTGTGCCACAATCTGTCACATCTCATACGTCCCGGAATCTCTTCGTGCGCGCGGCTGCTACGCCAGGGCCGCCCATACACCCATGTACGTCAGGGAACCAGCGAGCCAGTCCTACTTGCCTGGGATGAAAGCGGTTCCGCATGCCAACATTTGAACTAGGTCGCACTCGTCTTTGGTGCCCGGCCGGAGGAGGCTTCCGGTAATTGATGGCGTAGATCAGAAGATTCATGCCAACTGGAATATTTGTCTGGAATTAAATTAAAAAATTAAATTAAATTAAATTAATCGTATTATTCTTTTTACCAGTCCGCTAAATATCTTGATTTACCCCAGGCCGTCCTGGCCTTCCAGTTTGCGGGCGAGCGGGGGGCGGTAACCCGTTCGGATCAGCAACTCGTAGTCTAAAAAAACCGTTCCCCAGAAATCGCAGCAACACCCGAATGAGGGAGGGGGCGTGTGTCTTTTTCTCTCTTATTTTTCGTTATGTTGTTCATTTAGGAACCCTTGACCTGTAACTCGGGAAGCATGAACCAAGCCATGGGGGAAAGCTCTTTGCCTCCTGCCGAAGCTCGGGGCGTGAGTCTGTTGATGCGGCGGTCACACGGCTGAGAATAGATTTCGTACCAGCGAAGGCTCGCCGCGACCGCGTGCACCTGTGCATTGGGTCTCCGGCTATTGACACCGGCACTGTCAACCCTCTTCTAGCCGATGCCACAGCCTCGCAAATTACCACGGCCGATAAAAGCCAAACGCTCACACGCTCACACGCTCACACGTGAACCCGTGACGGAAAAATATGTGGATGCGCCATATTCGTTGTCCCCTTTACTGACCACAGGGTCGGATGCCGGGT
Organism: Calonectria henricotiae; assembly: GCA_020623695.1. NCBI lineage: Eukaryota > Fungi > Ascomycota > Sordariomycetes > Hypocreales > Nectriaceae > Calonectria > Calonectria henricotiae. The sequence goes on along the minus strand of JAHVYB010000036.1, from coordinate 266,504 downwards.
GTTGTTTGAGTCGAGGCGAGGTACATGGCTTGGCAGGTACTGTACAGAGAGCAGGTTCAGCCACAGCCATCAATCAAGCTTCACCAACAAGGGGGATAGGGTGTCGGAATGCGAAAGGGTTTTTTCCTTTTTCTGTCCTTCTAAATCCTTGCCGACGGAAACATGCATCAAATGGTTTCCGAACAAGGGTGTCAAAATTTCCCTCTCGGCTCTTACTGTACTTTACTTCCAGCTGCAAGCACCCTTGAGGAACGCATCCATCAAGTGCGGTTGTCAGTCGAAGCCTCACATGGATGTATATCTTCAGGCGGTGAAAAGGCAAGCTTCAGGCTCCTGCAGCATGCAGCGCTGCAGCGGTAACAAACCGCAATTCAGGTCCCAGAGTCACGATAGGGCAAACCCATAGCGGTGCATGGGGTAACAGTGTCATGTCTGGAAGCCGTCTGGAACGAGGAGACGTCAAGTGCCAATGCCGTCATCAAGCAAACACCCCTTGCACCGCGGCTACTGCCTCGGGATGGCCCATCGGGCTCGGTTTACATGCGTAAACTGCACAGGCTTCTGACGATGCTGGTGGTCTTGCCTGACTTAGCAACAACTCCCCGGGCGACGGCTTGTGAGACAGCGAATGACCGCCGCACACGGGGACATCCTGCGCACTGCCCCAGGTTCAGCCGTGCGTTTTCCCCCTATTACCCCAAAGAAAACCCCAGATTCCGAAAACGGCCCCATCCATTCCCCCACCAGGATCATCATGACCACGACAACACGAAGCCTCGTGCCGAGGGCCTCAGCCTGGGGCGGGAAGCAAAAGCCGGTGCGGACTCTCGGGGTGGGAAAGTCGACGCAAATAGCGTCTGCCTCTTTCATATGAAAAGACCTGGCGTCCCGAGTTACTCCGAGGCGAACTGAACCGGACCCAACGTGACCTGAATGTTTTGCTGGGTTCTGGGGTTCATGCCTAGTGATGACGACTTGCTAATTTCCAGGTGTTGCTGCTGCACTATGCCACATGCCATATCATGTGAAAGGGGGGTTGCCGCTCGCAGCTTGATCCCGTTGTAGCCGCCCAGGGATCTTGCTGGGTACTTCGTGTTGCCCAATCGAGAGGCCATGGCTCGAATTGGCAATCCGCGATTGGGGTTTGTCTTAATACGCGGTTGGCTAATATCTGATGCTGGCGTCTGATATACGCCTTACACTGGCGTCTCATGTCCATGAGGCATTACAGTCGATCAAAACTGCCCATCAATGGCACTTATGCAGCATCAGCTTGACAGCTGATGCCATCCCGTCACCCAGCGTTGCCTCATGACAGGAACTTGCGGCGGCAATCCGTTCAATTCACTCATCGTCGGCAACCAAGGCCGGCACAACTAGAATAAAATTAAAAAATTCCCCGGTACATTCAGGGTCTTCGTTGATGCCAAGGCCCTTCCGTCCAAATTGAAGGCAATTGATTTGAATTGGGTTTGTAATGTTTTTCACACGGCACTCACTGTTGGACCCTAAAAACAACAAATTCTCTCAAAATGTCCAGGGTCTTGACACCGCTTTCATGAGGCGAAGCTTGACCCTCTATTTACCCGCTCTCTCTTAGTCTCGATGCTTTAGCTTACTCTTCGTGCCTCTCAGGCAGCACCCGTACCCTGACACACACCCCTCTCTTGTCAGAAATACCAAGCTAGTGGCCTTTAAGCGTAAACTGATGACTCAATGGGCCAAACTCTGGGATGGAGAATTAACGGGGAGGAATTTAATAAAAAAAAAAAATTCATTAACTGCACCGTAACAGGGGTCGGATAAATAATAAAAATTAAAAATAATCCAAGGAATAAAAAAAAATAACAAGCGCGCACTAAAACAGCCAGCATCCACACAAACGCCACACACGCCCCCATCCCGATTAGGTTGGCGTTTGTAATTCTCGATCCCGCCATCCCGCTTGGGAGGCATTACGGAAAAAAAGGAAAACGGAAAAGAAATGGGGAAAAAAAGACGCGCCCCCGCCGCCGCAGAAGAGGTCACACGCAACACCCGCGGGGAGGAGGCGCCTGAGGGGGCGAGCTTTATTTCCTCGCCCAACTCACGGGACGACCCTCGTGGGCAAGCAATGGTTTGGTTTTGTTTTTTATTTTGTTTTTACCGTGGGGGGGAGGGGGGAAGAGATGGGGGCAAGGCGGCGAACCGCCCAGATGTCAAGCACACAAGCAAGATCTGATAATGGAATCAAGTGCATCACGATGCCCATCATCCCACGCTTTAGCGGTGCACGGTTTCTTTTTTTCCAAACTCTTTTTTTTTTCCCCTGCACAAACGCCGCAGACGCACGCAATTGCCCATTGTCAATCGCAATTGACCGTTGTTTTTGCTCCTCCTTATGGGCCCCAATGTGCGTGCTGTCCGACCCCTTGCCGTCTGCATGCACGTGCGCGGCATGAAAAATAAATAATACATACACCACAGCTGCGCATATATGCCTTGGTGGTGACGTTACGCCTACCCGTCTGGGTAAGAGGTGCGCCGTGGAGCTTCACATTTCTTTCCCCAGAAAAGCCCAAAACGGAGAGGCGTCGTTTTCTCGTCGTTCTTTGCTTCTTGGGGGAACAACAGGACCCTGGACGCGCCTCGACCACGGCGAGTGGGCCGCTTATACGGTTTGGGGGCTGTCACGGAGAGCACTATGCGTCTGACAATTGAATAGGACTCCATTGCACGCAACAATATCGGACGAAATAATAATATTGGAGGCGCTTCATTTAATTGAGGGGCAATACAAACAATAATGAGGAAATTAAGTATCAACCCAACTCGTAGATCGGGCACCATCATTGACATGTCACTCTGGGTTTTGTTTGCTTCAAATCTCTTGTTTTCTTTTTCTTCGTCTTATGTCCCCCCCCCCCCGTGCCTCAGATCCGCAGTATTTCAGCTCGTTCCGGAGCAATTATTCCCAGCTCGTCCAAGAGCTTTTGCCTTTTTCTGGTCTTCGTCGCGACACTATTACATCTCCCTTGCGGTTAACTGCGGTCGGGTGGCGTTTGTGGAGAAGTTATGACCTCGTCTCTAGGTCATCGAGAGGCGTCGTAGGAGGGAGAAATAATCCAGAACGCCACACACTTATGCCCCGAACCATCTCAGTGCGGCTCCGCAAAAAGTGGTCGATGTGCACTCACACTTTGCCCTCACTCACTCACCCCCTCCTTCCAGCCTTGCGTCTGAAGTTTGGGCGTCTCCGGGCGTCAGTCACACTGGGTCCCCTCCCCTCCCCTCTCCCCTGGCCTGGGCAAGGGGCCTATGGAGAGCCGCGTAAATAACAGTTCCTGAGACGGCGGAGCACTCCCTTCGGTCATTCAGTGGGAATCTCGATGGAGCGGGGGAGAACCGAGCGTGTGAGGATGAAACTTGTGGGTTCGGAAGAACCACATGGTAGCAAAAAATAAACCCTGTCCCCAGTTTTCGTAAAGGGCCCTTCTCTGGCCTTACCACGGAGCAACTTGATGGAAGCGAAGGCGAAGTATTGGGGTTTGCGCGTTCAATCGCCAATCCTCGACGGCATGGTCGGTGGGGAACTACGGACGCTCCAGGTCGGTCTTTGCTCCGAATTTGATCATGTCGGCCATGCGATTTAGGGTCCGACACGCTGGTTCTTGGGACCGGAGCAGGTTCGCCTTGTTTACGTACACAGATTGGCTTCTCCACCGTCACAGGGTAAAAACAACTTACCCGCAGACGTTGTATTGTTGCCCAAGCCCAATTATTACCTTTTTTTTTCTTTCGCTTTTCCCACACCCAAAGACACATGTCCAATAATGGAAGGCCGAGGCTTTTCAGGCACAAGGGGCGCGCCACAGATCCAGCGTCGTTGCCCCGTGACTGCACTCAATGTCAAATCGTGGGGCAGTGGCTTGACGGTGCCGCACCGCCCACCCAGGCGTCGATAGGATGGCTGATGGGCGAGATGGGGCCAATGTCATCATGAGGGCACTGGCACTCTCTGCCTCCCAGGATCCAGGATCTAGAATTGACAAGACTTATGGAGAGGGAGAGAGGAGCTCAAACACCCCCCCTCATCCGAAAGGCCGAGGACCACCGAACCATAGATATGGGAGTGTGGGTTCGCGTGTGATGGAGGAAAATATCAATTAGGCCGAGTGAGTGGATTTTGGTTGCCTTGCTGGCCGAGAAGAAATAGTCGAGTATGGATTTGAGTGGGCTCCGGATAATGACTACGCGAAGCCGATGCCGTGATGCGACAGCAATGCACACGGCAGGGCCAATCAAATCACCTGGGCACCTTGGCCGTCAAACAGCAGCCTCGCCCATGAGGATCAACGGATTCACGTCAGGGCTTGCATCTCTCCATCTGGTCTTCGTCAAGACGCCCCCAGTGAAATTCCACACCCGTCACACTCGCCGTGCCTGTTGGCCATTAGTATAGCAAATCACTTCTGCCCACGAGAAAGGGTGCTAGTAGCAAAGCGAAGTAAAAGTAAAATATTAAAAAAAGAATTAAAAAAAAAACCGCGTTCCAGTCCCTTCCCCTCTCATGCCAACCGATACCCCGGGCCTGGGCCCATGACTCCAAACCCAACAAAGCAGGTTGACAATGGATGACAGCAAAAACAACCCCTCTCTCCGCACGAGGTCATCATGGCCCTCAGCTATTCCCACCAGCTGCCTCTTCTCCTCATCCTCACCGCCCTCACCTCTCCGCCTTGCCAGCGCACGGCATCTGCCGGGGTCGGAAGAGCACGCCGGCCAAGCTAAGCCCAACGCCAGCAGGCCTGCTGTTACATTGTCGAGGCTGGCGCGCTTCCACCCCCAATGCAAAAATGCATGTCCTCTATATGTGGTGCAGGTGCTGCGGGCATGCGCAGGCAGAGTAATGACCTCTGCGAGATGTCTCCAGGCCCTCCTTGGGTGAGTGACTCAACAACTCCCCCGCCCGGGGATGGAGATGGGCCACGAAATGCGACCTCTCAATAAGCTGAGAGAGCTGCCGACCTAGCTCCCTTCGCCCCTCTGGGCTGGGGCAGCGCTCACCAGGCTCCCCAAGAAAACTCTCTTTCTGCACGCCGTCCAGCCAATGCGTAGCCCGTACATAACCGTGACCTGAATCCTCTCGGGTACGTACGTACGTACCGTGGCCCGTACCCGTTGCTCAGACTCTGGGTCTGGCTGAAAACTCAGAGGTTAAAACGTATGTACACAGATGAGGGAGAGAAAGACGCACGGGAGGCAAAAAAATCCCCCTGGTCACAAGCTTTACAAGCTCTGCATTTGGCTGCACCCTCTTCAGCCCATTGACCCTGGGAACCAGCCCTTGTAGCCCTGTGTCGCCCATAGCCCCACGATCCCCTTCGGCCTATGACAGTCAATGCATGTCATCATCCACCACCATCGCCATCACAGCTTATCGTGCAAGACAATGACAGCTCACAGAGGGTCACTTTGCGACAAGGTGGTCATTTACAGTTGAATCTAACTTGAATTTTATTCATGTTTTTGAAAAAGCTCTTTTCCATGGACAATCGCCATTTTTGCGAGTTTTTTTTGGGCGTCTACCTCCGTTTTTTTTGCTTCCTTTCTTTTTTCTCCTCCGGCACAAGACCGCGCGCCTCCACCCCCTCCCAACCTCCTCTTCCTCGAGCTTGGTGCACTCCACTTTCACCTGCAAAATTCACAAACGGCCCCATAATGAAGCCGCACCCCCTCCCTTGCATGTCCTCCTCCCAAGGTTGCCCTTGGTCATTCGCGTCTTCAGTAATCACTAGAGTACACACTACCATTGCCCGAGCTTGTAATAACTGAATGAATAAAAACAAAACCAAATCGCAAAGATCCGGACCAATAGAGGCCAACCGACGGCCATGGTATCATAACGTTAACAACGCCGCCATGAATGCAAAAACAATCAAAAGACGAGTAAGATGATAAAAAACCCGACTTGAGCAGTATCAGTGCAAATGCCTGATTAGGAAAGGTCATAATAGACTGCAAAACGCAGCTTCAAGAAAACGCTCAATGCTTCGTGTGATGCCGTCTCATGCGCCGCCCAAATATACACGGCAGGCCTCCCCAGAGGCCATGCCAAGGTTTAATTCCTTGTAGGGGTATAAGCTTTCGACGGCAGTGTGTGGTCGCCGCCGAGGGGTATCATAATGTAGTTATTTACCAGCCCTTGGAGTGGTATCCGTTGCTGGCCTCCTTAGAAAAGTACTGGTTCCAGCTGCTGGCGTTGACGTCCTCACTAGTCTTAATGCATGCCTTTTCGGGGTACTGCTTGAGGTTAGCCACATCATGTGATGTGTGGCGACGCTTCAAGACGGCATTGGCAGTCGATGACTTTTGCTGTCGCTCCCACAGGAGGTGGCGACGCAGGGACTCAGTGAGTTCGGTCGCAAGCATGTTGCGACGTGTTGTGCGCGGCGAGAGAGCAGCTTGGCCAACAATGGGCTGAGCACTCGATCGAGGGATCTCGCGGATAGGCTTGAGGGTGGGGTGGCGCATTCCCTTCATCATCAAAGGAGCCTCATCCGAATCGTTGGGTGAGCCTCCCAGGGGGGGGCCGTTGGGGGCCAAGCGCGACCGAGGAATGGCCGAAGTGGATTGCGAGGCATGGTTACCCAGATTTCGCGAGCGCTCGTTCTGTGCCAACATCAAAGTAATGAGAGATCGTCGAGAGGTCAGGTTGGGCTTTGAGTCGACTCGCTGGAAGAACTTGTCATCCACGCTAGATTTGCCACTGTCTTCAACGGAGTCTTCCCAATCAGACGAGTCATCGTCGTCATCAATGGCGCTCTCGTCAATGTAATCTGTGTCGGAATCGACAGCAGCCTCATCCTCAATGGTGCGAGTCATCACATTGGTGCTAAACGAGGCCTGCTTCTTCTGGGGAGAGAGCAAGGAGCTGGGACGGGAGCCGGCCAATGCACTCCTAAGCGAGCCATCTTCCTCAGACGAGCCGCCAATCTGGAACATGGGCTTCTTAACAACAGGGATGATGGGCTTGCGATTGTCGAGGCTCTGGTCTTGCTCACTTGAGGAACAGGATGCGCCAAGTGCAAACCGAGCAGGCTTCTTAGACTGCACGGGTCTGGGAGCAGGAGAAGAGGTTGGTTCCGGGATCATGTCGGAAGCAGTGCACTGTGAGGCGCTGGGGATGGTTCGAGGAATGGGAACCTGGGAAGGTGAGAAGCCACGGACCACAGTGGTGCGCGATGGCATCTGGGGAGAGGGAGAGGGAGAGGGGGAGGCATCAGAGTGCTCAGCAGTCGACTTAGTAGGCGACTGGGATTCGGTAGTGGTAGAGCCCGATCGCTCGAAGGTAGGAGGGGCGGGAATCGTCTCCTTCTGGGGAAGGGGAGCGAGGGCGGCGGGGATCTGTGGCGGCGCCGACAGAGGGCCCTTGTCCTTTACAATAGAGACTATCATCTTCTCGAAGTCGTCGGAGCTAATGTGTCGTTCTCGTCTGCTGGTGCAGGAATCCTGGCGTAATATTCTGGGGCGAGCAATCTCGAGAGGAGCTGATACTGATGTGAAGTCTACAGCTTCTTCGTCGGCGAGAGACTCAACACTGCCAGATAATTGAGGGAGATCGGGTATGCGGTTCTCGGAGGGGATGTTCTGGGGTAATGTCTGGGAGGAGCTTGTGTTGTTACGCTCGTTGTCGACGACAAACGTCTCGCGTTGCCAAAGTCGCCAGCTGAGGTTCTCTAGTCTTCGGCCTTGTTCGACAGAATCTGCGCATCGAGAGAAGACTGGGCGGGTTGGTCAGCGTCAAGGGCAAGTGGCAAATGGCTGCCAGAGAAAGGGACACTTACCAGTCCACATGCTATACAGGTTAGCAGGATTGCCAGTATCGACCTTGTGAATGACGTTTGCATCCACTGTCAGAACGTGAGTGTCGAGGCGATAGGGCATTTCTGGATGGCTGTGCCTGTCGATTGTGTCGAGCAGGAGTCGGAAGGCTTGTGATGGCGACGGTAGCGACTCAGCTTATATGTCACGGTGTTGAGGGTGCGGAATGGCTGATATAGAGTTTCGTGGAGAAATCCAGTCGCCAAGCACGTAAAGGTTATCGTGGTAGTCAACGAAGTGCCGGGGCGTAAGATTCGGAGATGTACAGGGTGTTGGGGCCAGGTGAAGACAATCTTCAGTCAAGGTCGTGAAGGTTGCTGCCAATAGGTGTGAGGAGCACGTTGGTGTATCGTGGATGTTACTAGAGACGGCGGGAGAGAGGGATGCGGGAGAGGATGCCGTGATGTATACTGGAGACGGTCATGGAGTCTGGGATGGATTATGCATGAGAGGGTCGAGTCGTATTTGCAGTGTTGCCCGAGAGCTTGCTTTGTGTTGTTGATGTGAAGTGGGAAGCGAACCAGAAGGGCAGACACAAGATATGGGGGAGGCTCGTTAGATATTCTGTTTGTGGGAGCAGAGGTGGATGGGGGGAAGGGAGTCGCGGTGTGGGTGTGCTGTGCAATGTACCAATGTACCTCGTTAAGGGCGCACGCCCTCCTCAAACCCACACCAGGGTGTGCGGCAGGGTGTGTGAAAATAACACGGGGGGCTCTATGGTACGTACCGGGCTGGGGGCCCCAAGTCGCCAAGTACAAGTCGGAGGTACCGCGGCGAAGTGCTGGGATGGCTGCTAAAGCGCGCTAAAGAGAGTACTGGAAGAACTTGGCTGCGAAGGGGTGGGGAGTGTTTTTTTTTCTGTGAGTGACGAGTGGGGTGTAGATTGTTCTTTTTCTTCACACAGAGTGAGAAAGGGGGTGAAAATGGACAATTCGATGAGCTTTTGTCTACTTTCGTGGACGCGTTTCTATCTGCAATGACGCCTGGTCTGGCATTGGTGTTCGTATCCTCTTCCTCTTTCTTTCTCTCCATAAAGCCTCCTCCTGATCCTCATCCTCCTCTCTTCTGGCCTCAGGACCCCCGATTCCAGGGTTCGGCTCCCAGCTTTTTGACACAGCGTGTCCCCATTGGGACAGGGACCAGGCTCTTTCCCAGGGGGGACAGAGAGCACAGGCCCGAGGTACCAGCCAAAGGGACCCAGAGAGTGAGGAACCGGAGAGGGGGAGGCGAATTTGACCTCTGCCTGCTGACCAGTCCCACAACCGCTTGCCTCAAAGAGGTAGTTCTCCTGTCCGCGTGCCCGTTTTGGCGGGGAGAAATAGTACCCATTTAGGTCTAGATTGATTGATCTGCACTAAACCCTAACAGGGCATCTCTCGACTACCCATTCGGGCTCAGTCAGGTCCCCAGTTCTCCAGTCCCTTGGTCTGAGCTGTGCCTGTCTGTCATGTGGCGGCTCCTCTCCGTTTCCCATTTCCCGAGACGCTTACGGGTCTTGACTGGCACACCCTGGCGGCTCCGTTCAGGTCCAGTCCCGTTCCAATTCGGTGAGCGTCAGTCGCCCAGATCTTTGACCGTTCAGTTTACTGCTCCATCTGGTTTAGCGTCGCCCGGAGCGCCCATAATGGACATTCATAAGCTGTTCCTAATGGGGCAGGACCTTCACTCCGTCCGCTCATTCTGGAACGTCTTGTCAATCACGAGGCTGGATTCTCAACTCCCCCCGAAAACGGTCCCGTCGCAAGCTCCCTCCAACGAACTCACCTCTTCCCTGCCCACCCAGAGCCTCGAACAGTGATGCATCATGGCTCATGAGTCCCCCAAACTGAGCCCCCACCTTTGCCTCCCGGGGATTCTCCCGGGGATACTCACAACTGCCCCGACGCTGATGCTGGCGGATGAGTGGGCCGCTTGGCCGCTCAGCAGATACCGAGCACCAGCCCCATGCCGACTCGTGCTGACTGACTGGCAGAGTTCAGGTTCAGTGGACAATGCCGCCTCGCCTCTTCCTTCGCTGGCCCTCACACCTCGTGATGCTTGACGGTTGATAATCGGAGGGCGGATGAAAGATGAGGCGGAGAGGGAGAGGCCGTTGACGGATGTGGCGGATAGACGAGTAAGATAGAGCTCCTTGAGTTCTCATCATGCCATGGAGCGTTGCCTAATCGTTTGATGCTCGGCCGGGCTCAATCAATTGTGGACTCTCGCTGTCCTCGCCATGCTCAGCTCAAGCCCCGTGCCTGCTCTCACTACCTCCAATTGCAGTGGACGACCGGTGCTGCCAGCACCTACCGAGCCCTCTAATTAGACGAATCGATGCCCACTCTGGTCGGTTACTGGACGCAAGGCATTTCAGGGCTCAGGGCTCAGATGTGACGTGCCTCGAAACCACCCCGGCCAGCAGCGGTCAATGGCCAGAGCGCAGAGCCCAACGGCCCAGCTGCTGGGTCCCAGGTGACACTCGTGACAAGCTCCAGGTTTCGCAGTCATCCGCAGCACACACTGCACCTCGCCTCCTCTCCGCAAAACCTGCCACTGAACTGCCATGGAGGAGCCGAAGCTGAGTGATCGCCGTTTGCTGCGCCTGACCTGGTGCTTTTTCCGACGGAACAGCATAACGGCAGATTGGGGTTGAAGGTCTCGGTCGGTCGAGTTCCAGTCAATAGTTTGGCAATTACAATTAGTCGTCATGATACGCGCGACACCAAGATCATGGGATTCGCATACCCATGGCCGCGGATCAATGCCGTGCATCTCATACGATACCAGCCAGGTCCAGACCACGGGATTCCTGCCGGGTTCTAGTCAAGCAGAATGGGCCCACGACGGCATCTTGGATCGGTTTCTGCGTGACGGAAGCGATGAGAGACGAGATACTACGTAGCAGTCAGTCCGAATAGTCACCATGCCCTCTTGCCTGTGCTGCGTCGTGCCCGATGATACGACCAGCGTACTCCGTATTTCACCTCACCCTATCTCACATCGCTCTCACATCGCTGCCAAATATGCATATCCGACTCCCCCCATGGTGGTGCCTAGAGCTCAGCAGGTCATCTGGCTCGGGCGACCAGTCACAGCGTTACAGCGGATTGACAGCGCATAGACGGCCGCCGTGGTTGGCCTGGGAGTCGCCCTGATCAAGGTAATATTTGCCGCCCTCAGCCATGTCGTCACTGAGTCTCAAGACGCCATGCTTCAAATGCCATCCATGATGGGCGGCTCAGGAACAGGTCACCGGACGCGTCTATTCCAATTGGAATCCGTTTCCGCCATCACGACCTTAGCCAACAAGCCTGCCAACGCATAAAACATTATCTCCAGCCGCATGACTACAGCCCAAATCCAAATTTGAACGACGTTTCTTTTCTTGCTGAGATAGAGGGGACGATCCGCATCGCCTTGTCTCGGCTTCTGCGCATTGATCAAGTTTTCTCAATGACTGGTCAGATATGCTAGCACCGCAGGGAATGTGGTTAGCCTCTTTTTGCAGCAACCCGTGTCCTCCGCAAAGTCTCAGTTACACCCTTGTTAACTTGCCCTGCCGCTGGCCGTACTGTGCTGGGATTTCCTTCCATTCATTTATTTACTTTTCCATTTAGTATTGGTTTCGTTCCTCTCTGCTGGTCTTGTCTGCTCATTGTATTCACATGTGGCACATTGGCCAACACGAACTCCCAAAGTCCCTGATTAGCCTGGACTTGCAGCACAAATGAATCATATCGTTTGCAGGAACGGTCTAGATGCGCTATCAGTGATGCGAGAGTGATCCCAATCCTTTTCCGGATTCTCGATCTCTGTCTCATTTGTCTAATTAGGTCGTACGCTCTCACATCCCGAGATCTGGGCCATGATAGTAAGTTATCCCTTGAATGCCCCGCGAACGCCTCTTTTGCGTGCCAGGCTGGCGTATGTATGTAAGCAGATCCGCGATGAAACTACTTAAGACATGACGGGTCTCGGGGCACAGATGGGGCATATTTTCCACCAACACCTCTCGATCGCATGGGAGGGTGGTCCCCTCGATGGCAAGGAGCCACATTTTGTGGTTCTGGACTTATCTCTAACGAGATGCCCGCATGGCTGGCACGTTGGCTCTCGTTCTAGGTAGCGGCCTGGCCACTCATCAACTTCTATTATAGATAGGCATCTAGATGATTGTTTTGCGAAACTTGGAGGATCTCGCTTGGCTGGCTTGGCGACAGCGCGCAATGTCTTGGCAGACGTCTAAACCCTTCGCATTGCCTGCCGCTGGATATCGCATAGCTTGGATATTATCTCTGGTATTCCCCCTCTTCAATTGAGTAAATTTGAGTAGAATATCCAATACAGTTGCTTGATGCATTACCTCCATTCATTTGATCGACAGGCTCCAGGGTAGCTTAGTGCGAAGTTGGGAGGTGCACATAATCTATGATGATAGTACAAGTGGTTATTTCTAGTGTGAGATAAGGGCATCTCGGGCCTTTGATTTAGAATTTTACCCTCATTTACATTCCATAATCGGTGTGTTGTTTAAAGTGAGGGAAATATGGAGTTATTGCGTTACTCGATTATGTCTGAAAACACGTGAGACATTGTCTTGAAAAGCGGGAAACGAAGAAAAACACCAAAAAACAGCGACCATTACCAGTCAAGCGCAACAAAAAGCAATAAAATAGATCAAAGTGGATTATGAGAGCAAGACGAATAATGTTTCGGAGCGAACCAAATTTCTATCTCTCCGAACGACAATGAATATGAACAAAATAGATGCATGAGATGGAAGTATAGAAGCTAGGCGTTAAAATATGCTTGGCAAGCACTGACAACAGCTGTGGCCCAGTAGGACTCAGAAGAAGGGGATTTCGACCATTGCGATATCCAGCATCTATGCCTTTGTGCTCTTGTGAGTTGCTGCTCCGTTGATTGTTTGACGCATCTGGACAGTTCTTTGACCTATGGCTCGGAGCCTTTTCTTGTTTTTCCATTATGAGGATCACAATTTATTTATTTGGATGAGAAATCCGACTTGAGCTCAACCAGGCAATAAACCACCAAACACATTGATAATACAATGATTTCGCATATATCACGTAGCACTGCCAATGTGGCTCTGTGCCACCTTGAGATATGCTCATGGATATTCTATCCCTTTTGAATCGCAATAAACTTTATGCAAATACCCTGCAAGCCCCGCTCCCTCATGGTAAATATTGGAAGTCACCCGTTGGGTTTAATTTGCTCGATCAACACATCACAAATATTTCTTTAGGAATGAGTGGAAGAGAGCGCAAATTGTCCATTATTGATTGCCTGATACCCCTCGAAGGTTATAATTTCACCTTGAAAAACAATCCCAACACCCGAGAGTTACCAAAAACAAGCCATATGCATCCCACCCATCTGATGAACTTCACCACACTAATAAACGCCCAAAGCAATTTCTAATCAGCATAACCTCTTCAATAAACAAAACAAACGCCGATGACATTTTGTTATGCAATATCCAAATCAACAAGAACTCTCTTTTCGGGTCCCAACCACCCACACCTTAGTAGGGTTGCTTGATTTCTATTAAGACGATCCGGAGAGGTAGGTTTTGAGAGCCCAGCCCATAGGTTGTCGGCAAGCGGGACAAGGTGCTTCCAAAGGGTTATCGTGTACTCCCCGCCACTGCTTAATGCATTCCAGACAAAATTGATGACCGCACACGATGACCGAATCAACTTCGTTAAACCTGCACATTGGGCATGCGCGAAGTGATTTCTCGTGCTCCAGCGACTTTTTCGCTTCTTGGAGCTCTGATTCCAAATCTGCCATCTTTTCTAACACGGTATTGTGTTCTCTTTGGAGTGTTAACAGTTCCGAGGAGGTTGAGAGTGAACCAGCCGAGACGTTGGAGCCAGTGGTAGAAGACTCATAGCTAGAGTTGGAGTCACAATCAGAGCCAGAGCCAGAGTCGGAAGGATGGAGTTGAGCAAGTGGTTTCTCCTCTTGACGAAGGCGAGCCATTTCTGCCTGAACCCACTGCATGCTTGGTCGTGGCCCGGAGCCGTATGGGCGTAGTTGCTCTTCTGCCATGTTATGTTTCGGGAGGTACTTGAGGTGGTGGTAGAGAGACTTGACATCTTGAAAAGAGCAGTCACAGGCTTCGCAGCGGAGGCCGTCCTCGAAGCCCCATTTATCCTTATAATTGGCCAAGATATGATGGAGAGGCGCTGTCAGCATATGATAGACAAGCTGATCTTGGGTCTGGAAGGCTCGACCACAATTCTCATCGCAATTCCATGTGAGCATAGCATGGGTATCCTCGCGCTCATGTGCAATCAATTTGAAGTCATCCGCAAAGCAGAGGTCGCAAACCCGGCAAGAGACTGGCATCGCCATGGTTGTAGATGTTAATGTGTTGAAAAGAGAATATATGTGTAGTGCGGAAGACTGAGATGCCGAAGCGCGATGTTGATGATAGCTTGGCAGAGTGGCTGATAACTGAAGACTGTAGACTGAGAACTTGTAGTATGGATACAGTGTTAAGAGTTGAATGAGGTAAAGTATTGGTTGTATGGTTGGGTTTCTAAGCTGGAAGAGTACGAAGAGATAGAATACAGAGTCAAGTTTGTTCTTGTTTGATATTGGAAACGAGCATGTTATATAGTTGAATGCCTACCTTTGTATCCATATATGCCCCCAGTTGAGTCAGCGACTTGTTTTCCCTTTGGAGGTCCGAGGACGAAATATTCGTACAGAGTCGAGGTTTCCTCAGCAAAGCCTGGTTGACCGTTATGGATACGATTCACCTATTTGGCTAGGGATGACCGCTGGATGGGTTTGTAGTCCGTAGTTCAGAGTTGTTGAAATTTGGACTTCAGGGTTTCTAACAGATTGCTGTGATGATAGTTGTCCAATGGACGTGGTCATGTGGTTGTTCAAGGGGTTCATCGTCAAGTCAAGTGGCCGTTGACCCAATTTATGAGTCTAAAAGGACCACAGACCTTCGATGCAAACGCTGGATCACGGCATGTGATATCCGGATTTTTTGTATGCACGAATTGATGGCCAAAAAGTCGCGATTTAAGAAAAGTGATAACAATACTGACAGATCATACGTGCTGCCCCAATTAACTAACCACTGTATTTCAAGACAAGGAGGCCTTGCCTTGTCCGCCGTATTTAAATCAGCGTATTTGCATTAGAATCTGATTGCTTCCAATCGAACTCCACCAAAAGTGTGTGTTGTCTCCTACCAATTGTTAATACCCCTTCTTTAGTTCTCTAATTTTGGATGGGGGGTTTGTTAAGACGTTTGCTGATAGTTCTGAGCAGATGTCTGTGCACCGTTTCAATGTCCCTCGTGCCAATCAGGACTCAAATATGGCCTCAAATTCTGGGTTCGATGCCAATACGGGCCCATCCAAATAGCTCCCAATAACCTTCCTAGCCATACACGGCTTATTGACTGAGTTTGAAATGACAACCTTGCTGGTCTGAAAGGCTTAATAGCTGGACAGAACAACCCCACATGATCCAATTTGAACATTTTCTTGATTTACCGCAGGGTGCTTTTTAATAACACAACATGCACTTCTCCAACAGGGTTCACAGGGATGACATAGCATCGACGACAAGTGACACAGAGTCTCCAACAATAGGTAATATGCTATGATTAGCAGACAAGTTGTCCAAAATTGGATCCTAAGGAATCTTGCCTCCACTGCAATCAGATCTCGTTGACGAGATTTTCCCATCTATTCCTGGTAATGAGGCTGAACTGGTCTTGATAATGTTTGTCAAGGTTGCATTTATGCTGGACAGCTCCACGACAAAAGTGTTCTCACAAAAGTCCCAAATATACAGCGATGGGCCCTTCCCAGTGGAGCGCAGCGAGACCAAACAGTTTGTCAAAACGGCATTAAAATGTCAATCTATCTCGTTATACTATTC
The DNA here is from genome assembly GCA_020623695.1 of Calonectria henricotiae. Lineage (NCBI taxonomy): Eukaryota > Fungi > Ascomycota > Sordariomycetes > Hypocreales > Nectriaceae > Calonectria > Calonectria henricotiae. The sequence goes on along the minus strand of JAHVYB010000036.1, from coordinate 250,721 downwards.
TTCAACAACAGACAGAGGCCTGAAGGTATGGAAGCTTAAAAAAAAGCACCCTATCTGAATTATGCCGACGGATGACCTTGTACAACACCTTTATTATGATTCACAAACCCCTAAGGACCTTAAGTGGTTTCTGTCAAATAGCTTGGTTAAAAGCACAAATACGGTTCGCAATCAACAGAAGTCTATCGGAGCCAGCGGGCACGAGTCTGAAACTGCAGGCGTAAAAGCCAATCAGCCATGGAACCTATCCCAAGGATGCAAGGCTGATGGTCAATAGGGGAACTTTGCTTCCGCAACTTCTACTTGAAACCTTATACACTGTATTGCACATCCTGTTCCCGCTTGATAAAGGGTCGGTTCGGTCAGCAAGAAGGTTGGTTCAAAATCCAAAAACAAACTTCGACCCTGGTATGCCAATTCATGATGGATTGATCCGCCCTATTTCAGATCCACTGCAGTTGATATTCTGGAAGAAGCGTTTAGAAATCCTCCAGGAAGTGACAGACAACCCCCGGCTCTCGAATTCATTTGCCACATGGTTCGAGACACGTGCCAGCGAAAGAAATGCATCGACGGCTGTAATCAATGGAGTCTTCTTGGCTGGTTTGTTTGGTTTCTTGTCATTTATGATAAGAGTAGTGCAATTAATGGTATCAATTTTGGCATAGAAGCACCCCGTTTAGAGCACGACTTAGCCTTTATTGAATGGCTTGGGGAAATGTTTTATACCAACCGTGTGGTAACCTGTCAAGTTTAGAGTCACCTGCCGAAAGGACCTTGGGTAGTTGGGAGCCGTACCTCGCCTTTCGAGAAGATATGTCATAGGTTAAGCTGCCGTCGCCCATCGTGGTCAACGTGGTTGGAGATGGGGGAGATGCATGTGCAGTGATGACGCATTCGAAAATGCATGTCTCGGCCGGGAAACTCACCTTTCCAGAGTACATCACATGGGGATGAAATATTCTCCAAGATTTGTAAGTTAAAAATGATATGCGTTGTAAATATTCTTTGTCTTCGTACATGATCAGTTTAGCAAACTAGAATATAGTGTCAACCTCATTCAGATTCTTGCCGTTGGTTTTGCGGGCTAGTAGACTAGCTGAAAAAAAAAGCGATCAATTCCTTTACTGCTAGATGTAAATTATTTTATCATATATTTCGGTTTTGCATAGTTGTTTCGAAATCGCAGATTGGGGGAATGGACTTGGGAGCTGGATTCTGGACGTAATTTCACTACTGCATGGCTACCTGGCAGCCCAATGCATGAATCTGAACATGCCCAAAGGCTCCACAAGATTAGGGTTAGGATTACCAAAATTCATGTTCATCTGGGAGCGCTGGTAACGTGACGGGTATTTGATGGTGATTATTCTCGAGTCGTGGCGTGAAAGGTGGGCGAGTGAGAACGGTAATGAGAAGTGTGACTTCTGAAAACATAACACGAGAGGGAAATAGTGTGCCCTGAGACATGGAGCTCGATATACCCGGGAAACGCGTGTGTTTTATGTCTCACTGTCTCAGCCACGCATCATATGATGGGGCGGCTACTTGGCGTTGGTCACGACTCCTGTTTTCTCACCCAACGGGACTACCAACCAAGCCAAGCTAAGCTAGACATCTGACTGCGCACGATGATGACTGATAATCCGTGGCTTTTCTTCTTCTTCTTCCAACGCATGGAGTGGCTGATGCAAAAAGGAAAGGGTCTTTGTTTGCAGAAAAAGGGTCCTTGTTGGCAGAAAGGGTTCCCTTGTCCGAGACAATGCAGGCAATGGGACTCGGCAGATGGTGTGGAGAACAAACCTGGCATTGAAGGCACAGGTAGACAAGGACACTCCGGGTTGCAGGTGACCCTTCACAGTTCTCAGATCTGGTCTGGGACGCAGACACCGGGTCTTTGATGTCAGTCACGTAGCCATGCGAAAGGGTTCACGAACGCCAGACCAGCCCCTGACTAAACGCTTCAGATGAAACGGTATGCAGATAGGATGGGACGAGACAGGGCGCGCGCGCCTAAGTTCCTATTCTTGGAGGTGTTGGCAACCAACATGCATTTGGATATTTGGATATCTGGGTCTGTCCATTGGCCTGCCAGGACAACATGATTTGGTTTAGCCAGAAGGGGCTCGCCTCTTTTTGAGTATATCCCGGACCGTCCCGTTCCGCCTAGGAGAAGGCGCCTATTGATGTTCGTTTGTTGGCTACTGCAGCCTGCAAGAGCCCTTTTTTTTTTTTCCTGAGTTGAGGTTGAAACGAGGCCAGGCAGAGCCTTGGAGAAAGGCTGTCGCTTGCTGCCGCTTACTGCACAGCCCTACGGCAGTGGTCTCGATTGGGCTGAGCAGTGTTGGAGCATGCATGTATTTACGTACCTGATGTAGCGTAGACCCAGTCCGGTAGCCCCACCCGAATTGGCATGTGACTTGGCGGGCGATCACGAAGAAGCATCGAAGAGGGCATGGAATGGGAATGGAATGGGAATGGAATGGGAATGGAATGGGAAGGGAATGGGTACGGGCACAGCCATCGAATAGCGTCGGGTTCGTTGGGTTGTGGGTTTGGTTTATCCAGATGATTCCAGGCACATCGGCTTGTAGATAAGCAAGTCTCGCAGGTTTGCGAACATGGGAATCTGTACATCAGACAAACCGCCACATCGGGCTTCGTCTGGTCGTCGACCCCACGGTCGGGCTGCTTTGATACCGGCAACATCCCCGTCAACACGCGCTTTCAAGGTTCGAGAAGGCTCGATACCCAAGCAGAAAAAAGGCAAAAGCCAGCTTTGAATGCCCAGCGGGAGAAGGGGTGCCCTGTAGCGAGGGCGAAGGTTGAAATGAATCAATGCCCAACAGCACCAACCTTCATGTCCACTGTGCACTTCCCTCTGCAGTGCTCTCTGCACTGTCGGCGCGTGCTGTTGGTGACGACATACGTAGGCGGCTCTCGACAGGCTCACACAGGCTCACGCCGAGTCCGCGGCGGTCGCGGGATGCATGACGGGCGTTACGCTCCCTGCACTGCGGCGCCCGATAGGTGGGGCAGCATCTTCCTGCTTGCGCTGCCACTCGATAGGCCTCCCTGGCGTTTTTCTTCTTCTTCCCTTTTCAACGGCTGGCCAACAGAAGAAGCAGAAGCTGCCAGACCAGACAACCAGAGTGCCGGGGCGCAAGGGGAGGGGGGAGGGGGGAGGGGCCGTGTGTGAGCTCCTGCATCATTGCGTCAAAGAAATATCCACACCTGGATCTCTGCAAACCCAGGCCAGGGCCTTTTCCTTGGCCAACCCTGGTCGCAAATCATGGCTTGACCAGGACAGACAGAAGCAAACCGGTAGACTCTGTTCCTGTCGATACTTCCTGGAAACCCCCCTCCATTCCCTTTTGCCTTGGCCCTTTTTTTCTTCTCCCCCCCCCCGAGCCCGGGCTATGCTTGGAAAAGCAGCTTAATGCGGCCTACCATGGTGCTCAATACGGCAGCAGCAACTAGATGCCGGCTTCAATGGGGGAATCGTCAGGCTGGATGGTCGCATGTTCCAGCAGAAGCTGTGCAACTGACCCTCCATGACGGCGGTTCGTGTGGGCGTCCAGGCCGCCTCATTGGGCCGCCATGGCACCCTTGCGAGTGTGGTTAGACTATGTGCCAAAGGGTGGCCAAGCCGGCCTGATGACAGGCAGCCCAGCAGCTCCCGTGCAGCGACGGCGGCACACATGCCTACGCATGCCTACATCCTGGCAGTGGGCAGTGGGCAGTAGGCGGCGGCGGCAGTGAGAAAGAGAATGTGAGAGAGCCTGCGTCGACCAGTTTGGATGCTTGCTTGCGATCCATCCGGCGGCACACTCCCGCCCACCAACCCTCCAGAGGACGCCTTCTTGTATCCATTGTTACATTTCTGCATGTCCCCCATTCAAGGCTGCCTGCTCGCTCTAAAACCATTCTTTGTCCCCTTCCCTCTTCCTTCCGTGTGCCTTTCCTGACATTCTTCCACCTTCTACCTTCCACCTACCTCAGGATTCCCTGTTCTTCTCTGGTGTCACCACGACTCTGCCATCCCTCATCACCTCCTCCCGCTCCGCGATCCGCTGCCCACACCCACCCATTCTGCCTCTCTGCCTTTCCCTCGCTGGCTAGCCCAGGCTACTACCCAGCTACTACCCTCCCCTCCATCCCTCCCATCCCCGCTCTAGCTCGCCAGCCCCTCCATCAAGGCAGGTCACGGCTGACTCTAATTCTGGCCGGGGGGACCTTTCATCATTGCTGTCGGATGACGACGTTGGTTGACCTTGCCAATCCTGATTCCTGCTGCCGCGCCATTAAATCCACCTGACGCTCAAAACCACTGCATTTCTAAGCCCTCTCACCTTTGCACATTTCAACTCTTCTTTCATTTTATTTTTCCCTCGCTTTGGCATCATCGTCGTTGGATCTCTTCGTCTGCTCGGTTTCCCCCTGCTTCTGACAGCAGCGAGCTTGAGCCTCACATATACAGCCCCGCTGCCCCTTCATCACTTACATCATTGACAACTGCCGCCCGAGCTGAGCTGAGCTGAACCGCTTCCCTCACAACTCGTTTTGCAACCAAGTTTTATTCGGCTTCATTTGTCCACCGACAGCCATGTCTGGACGCGCTGTTCGAACCACCGAGTTTGAGGAGCGGGACTATTACCCCCCTCCTCGCCGCTCTGCGCCCGACTTGGAGGATACCTACCGTCGCCGTACCGTCACCATCAGCCCGCCCAGCAAAGAGAGGGAAGACCGCACACCCACATTTTTGCGAGAGGAGCCGCGCCGAACTGAGGCGGGACCAATGGTTCTTCGCTCACGCCAGGTAGAGACGGTTGATCGACACCGTCCTAGAAGCCCCAGCCCTGTGCGCGTTCGCGAAGAGCGCATCATCCGAAGGCCCCGGAGTCTCTCACCACACCCTCACGAGCATGAGCACGAGCGCTCTCGCACGAGGGTCATTGAGCGGGAGCGAGTTAGGGAGCCTTCTCAAAAGCGAGCCCCTGCAAATATCATGAGATATGTAGAGAAACCCCGACGATCTCCGTCGCCTCCGGTTGAACAGGAGCGCATCCGAACTCGCATTGTTGAGCGTGAAAAGGCGCCTTCTCCCCCCCCTGCTCCCAAGCCTGCTACTCCTTCCCCTCCTCAGGTTATTCGCGGACCTACTATTGAGAGAGAAGTCATTACACATTGGCGAGACATTGATCACGGTATGTTCATTCCAACCCCCCTCATTTCTCATGACTCAAATTTCTAATGTGAGACAGGTGTCGTAAGAGCTAGACCTCCTACTCCTCCCCCTGTAGTGAGACCTCGCGCTCATTCGCAAGTGAGAGAGCGTGAGACGGACATTGACATCTCACTATCAAAGAACAAGACAGAGGTTGACATTCAACGAACAACTCGCTCTCAATCCAAGAGCCGTGAGCGACGATCTCATTACCACGATGATGATTTAGTTGTCCGGCGGGAAGAGCGTGTGAGGTTTGAAGAGCCCTCCCGGCGACGCGCACACTCTGCAGCCCCCACCCCTAGCGCAGTCGATGAGGAAGGAGACTATCTCACCTCAAAGATTGATTCCCGCGGTCGCATGGGAGAAGCGTGGGGAGGTGCCACCAAGGACTGGTCAATTGTTGATGTTCCTCCTGGAACTGAACGCATTCGCATGGATGGTGTTGGCGGTGCAGCCACAGACACCACTTATACCAAGTACAGCGGCGTCCGAAGGACCCAGTTTATCCCAGAGCGAGATGGCGAGCCTTCCCCCGCTCCAAGGGAGCCGTCCCCACCACCTAGCCGTGACCGCCTCAGCGTCTCAGTCCATGACCGTGAGAGGGAGATTGACATTGAAAGGGTGACGGACCGACGAGTTACGCGACCTGCTCCCCCACCCAAAGATATGTGGACCGAGATCACAAAAGACTTGGTGGTCCGTGAGGCGATTGACGAGATTGGCTACGAGTATGAGGAGACAGATCGGTTCTTTTACATTATGGATTATCTCCGATATGTAAGTTCACTTGGCAAACACGATGTATGAGTTGTGGCGGGTGCTAACTTGGTGTAGGATGACGTGCTTCAACTCGTCGACATTTCGGACGAAATCCGCCGAGCCCGGCGAAACCGTGCCCGCGAGCTAGAATATGAGCGAGAATACCAGGAAGACTGGGAGCGCAGCCGCCACCGATCCTGGGGCAGCCCTCACTGGGAAGAATACGTGGAGCGCGACCTGGTATACGAAGGCCGGGCACCGCCCCGAGGCTATCTGCATTAAAGCGATGGCGCATAGGCGTTTGTGCCTGGATTCCAGTGCTTGAATGGTTTGTTTGGCGTTTTTGTCAGGCATGAGCTGCAATACCATGACACGTTTCCAGAGATAGAAAGAGAGCGATAGGCCCTAGTGGATTACGAGTACCTTTCTGGAAACTCTTGGACCACAGTACATGTTTCTTGTTTTGAGGACGATGTGGTGAGGGAGCGATCTGGAAGATGGGTGACCAATTTGGAAATGAGTTGGAAAGGGGCCCTTTTTGGTCTTGTTTTTTATTTCTTGGCTTCGGGATTGGGGCGGGGGAGTGTATGAATTATGAAATAAGTCATGACGGCGTGAGGATAATGATGATCGGAATGGACCGGATGTTGTTAGATGCTCTTCTTCTTTTTCTTAACTAAACCCATTCATAAGGATGAACAATCAATGACGAATAACGACAAGAAAGTTATATAAAAAAACGTACAGGTCGGACCAAAAGTGAGTGACATTCGAGAGTGACTTCATCGAGGTTGATTGCTGGCCAGTCGAAGGTGCGGGGTGACTTTGAGGGGCAGCACAAAAAGCTGGACCTTGTGATCAATGCTACGGCGATGCTGTTCGCTCTAGTTTTGCAAAAGCATGCAACCTAACAATTCAATCACTTCCGAAGAAGAACCGGGTTGTCTCTTTTTGACCTAAACACTGTGTCAAATAACCGTTGCACCAAGCAAAAGAGAATGTATACTCCGCTAATGCGTAGTGCAAGTAGTGGTTATAATCTGAATGTGACACACTCTGGTTAGGAGAGGGACGAGAGAGTGTATATGAGCTGAATCAACGGCTTTTGGTTGTAACAAATTGCCTATACTTTTCTGACAGCGACCTCATTAGTTCGTTCATCGAGGGAAAGCCGGTCATCACGCGTGACCGCCCCTTTGAAACCCCGCCTCCCCTAACACGCGGGATGCAAAAGGCGAGTTGCACCATAAGGCGGGTGGAAGAGCAGACCTATGGCCTTACCCGGGAGCGGGCTTCCATTCAGCCAAGATAGTGATATGAGTAAATGTGAACTTTCCAATGTCCAGCGGTAGGCTGCACCATTTGTGGATTTCTGAGCATGGGCAATTTCTGGGTTATCTGGGGTGTGGGCTGAGATTAGTCCCTCTGGGCTGGATAATGCCTGGAGCAAATACAAGCCTGATCGGTAATGACCCCCCGACCCCCGAACCCGATAGAGCGCCTCGATTTCTTTCGACTGATCTCTTAGACGAAAACTAGAGTCTAGTTGATCCTATAGCAAGTCTCCTGAATTATTGCATTTGCAACTTTGGAACCGTCACTGGCTAATACGGACCCCTCCTTATAGAATGGCCAAGGGAAATGGCGATGCTTCAAGATGCTTGTCAACATCAGCTACAAGGACATTGGGGTCTCATTAACCTCCGCCTCACAAACCAACTCCGGCTTCATCCGTAGTTTTGATCGAGACAACTTGATGTGGCCCCTAGCAATATTTTGCTGCAGCTGCATGTACCTTGCCTCGAGGATTTCATCCAGCAAGGCTATCATTTACACCTGTCTCACAACCAGCGGGTCCTTCCGCCGCGATGCCTTCAACTTCTCCGTGGAGAAGACCCTGGAGCTAACTGCATGCCGGGCCAAGTTCTTGCGGTCCTTAACCAAGGATGACACCGAGCAGCAGGGCACCGAATGGGCCTTCGAGTTCAGTCCCGAGAACTTCTCTGACTCGAACCCCAAGTTTGTCGCCAATGACTGCGAGGCCACCAGGGCACCTGGGAGACCTCAGTCGAGAGCCCCATCGTTTTAAATATCTCCAACACCATCGATAGGTCGACGCTAAGCGTCTATGCTGGCCAGATCAAGTACTACTGCCGCAACATCACCGAGTGAGAAGATCTGCGTCTTCCTCCATCCCCACAAGGACCGAGGCTACGCTGTTGCAGCTGCCGAGCTGGCTCAGATTGGCGGTGCTGACAGAGTTGAGGGTTGCTTGTTTGGAAACGGCGAGCATGTGGGCAACGTCTCTTTGGTGACTCTGGATGTAAACTTGCACACCCCAAGGTTGGCTTCAACCTCGAGCGCATCATCAAAAAGATCGAGATGTGCTCCTCGAGAAGTACTACAACCTCCAGGAGAACCCTTGGTAAGAATATAAAGCCCCAGTCTGGTCGACTACAGCATCGCCCCTGGCCGCTCATCGCCCCCCCCCCCCCCCCCCCCCCCCCCCGACCCCCCCCCCCCCACCCCCCCCCCCCAGTCTTCGAGTTGAGATGTCCCCCCCAACCACGCGGAAGTCTTCGGTTGGGAACGGGTCCGCCCGCCGCCCTCAACCCTCGCACCTTCTCCAGGGCGCGGTGGTGTATCCGGCAGTTTGCAAACAACAATGAGACGAGCCGGCAGGGGGGGCGGGGGTGTGTCGCAGTCAGCGCGTGCAATGTGAGC